>JBBPRK010000600.1:0-20131 GCA_038093075.1 Boletus patriciae
ATTTGCAACGTCGTAGATCTTGCTCCGCGCGATGATCTCGAGTCCCTGGCCTTCATCGCCCTCTTCCTTCTCCGCGGAAATCTGCCTTGGAAACCTCGCCCGCACCGGGAGTCTCAGTTGCAGTCACAGGAGGTCATCCGGATCTGGAAATCAGCGTGCTCTGGCCCAACTTTATCTGCTGATTTCCCTCGCGAGTTTGGCGATCTGCTTACTTACAGTCGCTCCTTGACATACAACCAACTCCCCGACTACGAGGCACTCAGGGCCTCGTTTGTGGATCTGGCTAACAGAACGGGCTATTCCCGCGACAATGGACCACTCGACTGGACACCTTGCTACCCCCCTGCTACCTCCCTGACCCTAGAGGAACCCACGGTCTCAATCCCTGACGAAGATGCGGACGAGGACGATGATACTGGCAATGATCTTAATGAGGACAGCTACTTCGGCTGGGACATTGATATTTGGGACCGCCAAGAAGAGCGAGACAAAGACTTGACCTTACCTGCAGAGCAGGAGGCCGAACTCGATAAGATCACCCCGGTGATTGGAGAAGTGGAAGAGAATTGAGCCGTGTCAAGTTCAGCGATCTACGTTCTTAGTCAAAATGTAGAAAATACCTGCAATTGCTCGGTTTCTGGTAGTTACTGTGTTCAAGTGTACACGAATTTTGAGACAGAAAGGAGCCAGTTCATGAGACGCTGTGATTCAGATGCCCGAGGTGGATGCCCGAGGCTAGTCTAATAACCAGATCTCGCCCGGACTTCGAGCCACTCCACCATCATCTTGCAGTGGGTAACAACTTCCATGCGGCACTCTCGAGATCTCCCGAATGCGACGGCCCGGGGAGTCCGGTGGCCAGACTACGCCGTGGGGAGGCAGACCAAGATGCCGCTGACAACTTGAAACACGGTGGAGTTCGGTACGCAAACATCAGACGCAGATTCGTGAACATATTGCGCCTGGGTTGGCCAATCTGGTCGATCGTGACCACAAAAACGGGTTTACCTTTGTGTGAAATATGTGTGTTTCTAGGGCGAGATGGCTCGTACAGTGGGGAAGCGGATTCGGGCACCCTGGCAGACACATCCAAAAATGAATGAACAAAAGAGTTAGAACAAACTCGAAAACACATTGCGCCTGTGTTCATGGACCTGTCTATTGTTTTCATTCGAGAAGTAGATACCTCAGGGGTCTATTCACGAATTTATCACAGGTGTTCTTGTGCACCAGATCGGATCTTGTTTCAGGCATGCTGCGCCCTGTTTTAATATTCGCCGGATAGTTTCATTACGGAGCGATAAGTAGGGTGTTGTGCGGTAAAAGATAAGGACCATTAACTCACGATTCTCCTCCCACTTGTAATCGCTTGACGATGAGCAAGGTCTCCACCCAACTCAAAGATCTCAAAGTCGGCGATCTTATCTACGCGGATATCATCGTCAACATAGCGGACGTTGCTGATTCGAAGTCGAAAAGTACCACAACCACCAAGTGAGTCGACGTGGCGACAGAGAGGGATTAGTAAGACTTGATACATTGTCGAGTAACAGGATCAAGCAGGGGAAACCAGTCAGACGCATTTGCCTCGTGCTGGTACCTGGACAAACCAGTGTTCAAGTTACCTATGTAGCGACCTTTGATCAGAGCACCACTTTACCCTCCGCATTGGACAAGACAGTGTGGTATCCCTTTAAGCCTGCGACGAAAGAGGGGGATTTGGAGCCGCTTCCGGAATTGAGCAATGAAAAAGCACAGTGGGCCTCACTTCGAACCAAGCAGACAATCACCAAGAACCCGGTAAGCTCGTTTGATTCAACTTACCCCGAGCTCAACCATCCTGGGACTGACGAAACTATCATGCAACTTAAAGGTCGATAAGCTTACTGATCTTGCTGTCCCTGCCACGTCGGCCGACCTCATCAAAGGGAAAATGAAGGCTTGATCTTGGTGAGCATTGAAATTTGGCGACATGGGAGCTCGCAAACTAACCCATCCCCTAATCTTGGCAGCACGTTTGACTTGGAGGGAAAGGTGTAGTCATATGTATGAGGGATCTGTGAAGTACGATTCGCGAAGTTGAGCCATGTTACAGTACAATGCGACGATAGTAACAAGAATCATGTCCTCACCTGTTGTATCATACTGTCTGCCATTCATGCTGTCTTATTTGCGCCAACTCACTCCCGAAGTTCTCAGCGACGTGTGACGACGGTTGACTCGTGCAATTGTTCATGTTCCCTGAGATGTGGTGTGATCCCGAGTCCGGTTGATAGTCTTGTCCACACAAGTGCAAAGACGAAGCCTGAAGTAATAGTACTGGACCGACTCGAGGTAGTGTGTACGCCTGTAGTTGGTGGGCGGGTAGCACAGTGATGGTCGAGAGGCGAAAAACCTAACCGCAAAAGGAATAGTCGTCGACTCAGACTAGTCCGGTCACCAGACGTCGACTAGCGGGTATTCAAATGGGTAAATAACCAACTTGATCTATATCTTGAAACAACTGAGTCCTAGCCATAAAATCACTGGCAGATATTTAGACATCGGACCTCAACATTCCTTGCAGCACCGAGGTCAGGGTTTTTCCATGTTAAACTCTACATGGTCTCCGATGCCTCCACAGCGCAGCCGGCCGCTGCCTGTATAAGCAGCAGTCGAGCGTGCGCGTGAGGCCTGAGGCCTTGAGGGGAGATGAAACGAACATTTTGATACCACTGAGTTGACCATTACTTAATGATTCAGATGTGACTGTACTTGATGCAACACCCGTGACGCGTGACGCGTGTCAAGATAACGATAGTCAAACATGTTCCAGCTCTTGCTGCGACGTGCGCGCTGGAAGAACAAATACAAGGTATGGAAATTACGTCTACATAGTACATGGACAGGTGATAACCTTATACAACAGCATACATGATGATCTCGGATTCTCGGTCCAGCCGAGCAAATCACGCGAACGCCTATACGTGTAGATCATCCATGATATGGCGCTCTACCTCTGCAACGTTCATATAGGCTTAGCTTTGAAATGACGAATGGTGCACTGTAGTCAGTCTAATAAAATAAACGTTCACTGCGTAAGTCGGCGGTCGCTGCCACGTTACTCTTCACGTGGTTTCTGATATCTATCCGCGTCTCTGACGAGGAGTAGTAGTGCACCGCTGATAAAGACAACGACCTATACATGCGCAAGTGATCAGCGGAGAGATAACCGGATTCGAATGCTCGGGATCCCCACCATGTGGACATAAAACAAGAGCAGAGGTGTCGTCCCGATCGTCGCGGTGAGAATACTACCCATGATGATTGGGGAGAGGACACAGCCTGCACTGGAGACCATCTCGATGGCTGCCAACGCCTCTCCTAAGGGGTCGCTTTAGTGTCAATCATGCGTGAGCGATATTAAAAGCTAACCTTGCTTTAGTGGGTCAACTGATCCAACCACTAGGCTGCGGGTCGTAGGACCATGGATCGAGGTAAATCCAATCCAAATCCCGCCTGGGTTACACCAGTGAGGAGACGAACCAAAGATGTCAAGGAACTCCTACAGAAGATCAACGCTCGGGTTGTAGTAGATATGGCTGCACCCAAGAAGGCGACCGCCGAGATGACACATGCCACAAAAGCCAAGTGTACATGCAGATGATCTGAAGTCTCCAATTCCAGTTCTTCCCCGTTGTTCATATCTTCCTCCGTGAGAAGGGAACGTATGATTTCTCGGCGGTAGTACGGACGCAATAAGCGAAGAAGCTGCGGGACGATCACCGCCAAGACGATCGTGCTGCTGACAGCGGTGACGGTGAGGAAAAGACCAGTCTAAAACAAACACGAGATCAGCTTGAACCGAAATAGCTCGATATTAGCACTCACATCAGCAGGCGTGAGGTGGTATTTTGACGTGGCAAGCACCAACCAGCCAGCCGAGGTGTAAGCACCAGCGGTGATGTATACGAAGGTGTGTGTCGCACACCAAGCGAGTCGCCAATTGAGAGTCCCGTCCAATCGGCAGGTCGGTATGAGAATTTTCAATGGCTCGAAGATGAGCAAGGATGCTGAGCGAGTGGCCGCGGGGGGGCCATCGGTAGAGGGATCCGAATACATGTTGGATAGTGCGTCCCTTTTTTCCTTCGGGAAAGATTCGGGCAGGACAGAGACAACGTAGATGAATGTGGCAACATAGATCGCAGCTGCCATGTAGAACACAATTAATGGGTTGCCCGTTTTCGTTGTAATAGATCCTCCGAGAGAAAACGATACACAAACGCCTGCGACAGACGATCTCAGAAAAGGCGCACAATCTGCAAGGGAGATCCAGACCTAGCCCAGCCCAACCTGCTATCTTGCTCAGCGCAGCAGTTCTTCAAAGTGGGGTTAGATTCATCAAGGAGGACGCGCGTTTGAAATATACCTATCCTCCGGAGCGCATTCGTCAACAATGTACATGTTGATGAGATAGCCGAGAGGACCAGAGAACATTTCGAATAACATCCCCGCAAGTAAGACCCAGCTAGTGAGCCAATATGGCATGAACTGTGACCCAGGTATCATGCAACTCCCCATGATCCGAGCGAGAAGTACAAGTACGAAGGCTGGTTTCCTCCCGTAGTGCGATGAAATACGACTCAACATGCCACACCCAGCGATCGCTGGAATGTCCGTGAGCAACCGGGGTAATCGAAAGCAGTATAGACACACATATAATGCCTCCGGTCACACCGAGTATTGCGAGAACGGTCGCAAAATACTGCGCAATCTCCGGTGCATCGCAGAGTTCGGGAGGACTTGGGCCACTTGCACTTGCTGGGAGAAAGGCTGGATCACCGTGTGACGTGTTCCAAAGCCTGCAGATAGCTTTCCGTAGAAGTTCGATGAAGGTAGTTGATGGTATCCCGGCCGCCAGGCTTGTGGCAAGCGCAACCGGAATAAGGAGTGTTTCTGGAGAAAACCTGAATCGCTTCCTCGTTGGACTACTCGACTGGTCAGCTGGTCGAGAGTCTCCGAGTAGAGCGGTAGTTTCGAATGTCCCTTGATTCGAGGTCAACATGGTACAGATGGAATCACACCACCTGGGCGATTTAAGTATTTATTCAGCGTAGAATCGCCGCAGACGGGATGTAGCGTGGTAGGATAGTCTGGATAAAGCGTTGCAGAAACGTGTTCCCCCAATGAGTGCAAGCATGTACTATACCATGCACACGTGGACCGATGCCAAGCGGGCTGTTCTACGCACCGCAGCCGCGGGTTCATGGCCCTGAGTAAATGAGTCCTGCGTGTGAGTTGGTGTCATTCAGCTGCAGGTTGAGATAGTCAGATAAGTCAGGGAGTTCGCCGCCCGAAGACGATTACTTTGTAAATTAAACAACTGCGGCACTCGCCGAAATTGAGGCACGAGGAACGGCCCGGCGCTTAGCCGAGTCGTTCAGTATCCAGTCGAGGGAGAACACGTCGTCCTCCGCCGATATACCTTCTTGTCCCTTGTCCTTGTCCTTGTCCTTGTCCGCGAACACCTCCACACTTGCTCATACCCATAGCGTGGTACACCGTACCACTGGCAGCTTTCTCGTTTCGAATGGAACACGGGCAGCACTAACGACCAAGTCAGGAAACTCAAAATTGAGAGCAGTTGAAGATGTGAAAGTTGGTGGATTCGATTTTGGTCACTCCGAACCATGTCAACGAGTCACGCACAATCTTCCCGATCGCTGTCTTCCCCACTTTCCCGAGTTTATAAAGGCATCAGATATCGTCGCGATCATTGCGACGTAGCAATCTTGACCCCGTCTCTCTGGACGACCATGGTCGTTGCGTCGTGGGACACAAATGCTGTACTATACTTGTCTCAAGTCTGAAACTTGTTGGAGCGGCCGGGCCATGTGCATGATGCATGTTGCATGATGGACACAAGTCATGTTTGCCATGATGATGTGAGCAGGAGTTCCCCGCGCGATTTCCTTAACTTTGGGGGCGGTACGGAATGTGGTCTATTATAGTCGTGCGTATATGCACCGACAGACCTACTTCAATTGGTGGGTATACGAGCTAGCTACTGAGCGCTGAGCAACGACATCCGGATCATACATGCACTCTTCTTTCCGTGCGAGGGTGGTGTGGGACTTCGTGGGCGGGTGCGAGAGCTTGGCGATCTTAGTGTTCCTCTCGACGTATTCAAAAATTCTCATGGGCACTGAGGGTGACATCGACCTTAGTCTTACGCTATAGCCTTCGTTTGTTCATCGATCGATCGATCTCTGGTCGAACACCCAGTGGTACTCCGACTGCCGACCACTGGGTTCTGTGGATTAAGAAAGCATTTACAAAGAATTTTAAGTTAGTAGACATATGTATTGTCCTGGGTGCCGCGAAGTATGTACCTCCGTTGTAGTAAGTAGCACATTGAGGCACTATATGGACTTGGGAGTGTTTGTACTCTTGCTAGGGGGTTCTGTCTCTCAATCGAAGAGAAAGCACAGTCAAACTGGTCATGAAAAGCTAGGCATCTAGGCCTACCACAGAAATGTTATTGGATCCACGGATTAAAAGGTACTAAAATGAACACATCACTATCAAGTCTCCTATGCAAGATCATATAGCGGCATCCAGCGTACTCGATTGCAGACTTAGTGTTGCTGAGACATTTGAGCCAAATAGTCAGAAAGCTAGGTGGGTTCACGTCAGTGGAACTCAAACACCGGAAGGGTAGTAGACACACCTTCAAAGCGCCCGTTCGGATGCTCTCACCCATGTTTTGAACATCGGGATTAGCCATCAGTCGGGCGATAGCATCTTTCGCAGCAACCTCTAGATTCGCAAGGTTACCGTCACCCAAAAGCCCTCCTTCAGACCCGCCACGCTCGAGTTCATCTTCCTCTTCGCGACCAAAGTATTGATTCGAGGAGATCGAGGTCGCCCCTTGGAAGTTGGATAGTCGTTGTTTCGACTCGGCAACGAAAGTAGGGTCGTAATCATTTCGCCCAAAAAACATGTCTGAAGATATGGCTTTATGAGTTCCAAACTTGTCCCGTGCCGTCGTGGGTGCTTCATCAGCTGGTGGGCTATAAATAACAAGTATTCTCAGCCGAAGGCTCAAAGATGAAGTGTTTGCGTACGCACGTAGATCGCGCGCTAGACGGTGTCTGTGACGTAGTCGGAACGCCACCAAAGCCTAATTTGCGGAAACCCATTCCCAACCTCTCAAGGTCCTGGCTGTTTCCTCTCTGAACGTCCACTCTGCCGGGTATCGTGGTCATCGCTGGGCTAGTGTTGGCAGCCTTGGCTTTCACATCCGGTTGGGTGGCCTGCTCTGCCTGTTGTCTGGCACGTTCTTCTTCCTCTTCGCGCTGCCGATCGTATCCAAGCTGCTTGATGCGTTCGGCTTCCTCAACAGCTTTCCGTTCCGCCTCGGCAAAATCAATCGGTGCAGCGGCCTTCTTCGCTCCGAGGCCTCCAAGTTTAGCCTTCTTTGCAGCGGCGGAAGCGTTGGTAGAGGTAGCAGCTGGCCCTGAAGAGTTCAAACGTGAAGCACCCAGTTTCCCTGAACTGTTGGCGGCGGTGGAGGTAGAACGTAAGGAACTTGATGTTACCATTCGGGAAGCAGGGCGACCGACCGCAGGAGGGGTTGAGATTGTGGTGGAGGAAGACGTGGGTTTAGCTGGAACGGGTTTGTCCCAGGAAGAAAAGAAGTCATCTTCCGCCTGCTCGGTAGAATTGGTTGGTTGGGACACGTCCATTCCCTCGACAACCACCCGAGTAGGGGATCTAGTGACCGAAATAAGCGTCTTTAAAAGTGCAGGGTTCAGTAATACATACTTGATGGCATCTTCCTTTGAGCGCTTGGCGAGTTCCTCCTTGTAGAGCTCCGCCGTTCTGCTCGAATACTTTTTCTTTGTGTCATTGTCACTCAAGAGCGAGGCGCCGCCATAACGGGTGAAGAAATCTGTTGCGGATGCATTTCCACCGACTTTCATAGTTCGCAGTTGGCTCAGTTGCCAGCTGTCTAGATTCGTCGAGCTGTTCACTCCGGAGGTTCAACTTAGACTCGAAGTCAAGATATTGTACCCACCGCACGAAACTGATATGCACGCCCATATTCCGATGTACGCTAGAGCAGTCCAGGCATATATAAACACCAAAAGTGACACTTGACCAGGTCGGGTTCCGGGCTTGACAGTCGAAGCATGTCTATCGATGCATTGCATCAAGGTGGGAATTTGAGACTAGAAATTGACCAACCTTGTTTCCTTTCTGTGCTCTGAGGACCTTGAATATCTTTTCTGACTCTGCTTTAGTAGGATCAGTCATCGTGGAGGCCTTCGGGTGTAGGTAAGAAGTCGACCTGTGCGATAGCCAAAGACGTGTAACGTTCCGGGGTCCTCGGGACAGTTGCGGTGATCAGGGTCTCTGTTGGTCTGTCAGGTGAAAATTCTCCGTTGACTTGTTTTCGTCGGATTATGGTCCCTATACCTCGGAGTCGCCAGCAACAACGCTGACCGTTTCAATGAAAATGAAATTTACTTCTTCAACCCGTACATGCACAATAAACTCACTATCTGTTCGGGACACTTTTATCCACCTAGGTGCCTAAATGTACAAGGTATGTCCCTGCAGAGTCACCGAAGACTAAAGCAGAATTCTATCGAGGGTGCAATTCACCAGAGATGCAACTCATTCCCTCCGCGCTACTTTAATTAAACTCGTGCGACGAGCAGTCTGCAGACTCTGGCACGGTCAATACGTGATCCGGCTGCTGTTTCAGCAGGAGTTACGCTGGGATTTTGCGATTATAATCGCAATACCACGTCACCCAAGGCCTATTATGTTCGTTGATATGCATTACTTGTGACTGATTTGGGTGCTCATGAATATCTCAGGGACGATTCAGACTGAACTTACACATAGTCAGGACCCTGTCTCTGGGTCTAAACACTTCAGCAGGTAGATGCACAACTGTGGAGATGCTCGCTGATAAGGGTATATCGGCGGGGATGTCACGTTCTCCTAGACTTTCGGGTACTGAAACTTCAACTTCATGATTGCACTTACGACAAGACTGTCGCAAAATAGCCCAGCCTTTCCTCAATGAATCATAACATCTCAGGTGCAAGTTCATAATTGTATTATGTGAGTGCCGCAATGCAAATTTCTTACTGACTGGTGGATACTTGAACACAACATGGATGACAACGAACCATGGCCGGGACGCATTTCTCCTCCAGTTTGGAGGATCCCCACGTGGTAGCTGATGCTGTACTACTCGCAGCGCCATACCTCTACTCCGCTCGGCAAACCCCTCTCCATCGGGCACTCTGACGCCTGACACACCGCCACATCATCAATATTTCGTAAAAGTACGGGTTTGGCCATCCCCCTGCGGTGCGTAGAGAATAGGACACCGGCAGAGTCGCTCCACAAGTAATCGAACTCAGTACGTTTCTGCACTGCTTCATTAATTTAAATATCCCTCTTCTCACACTATCTCGCATAGGCGGTGGACATCCTTCTGCACCATGTCATCTCCGAACCGAGCGACGCCCGCAGCAATCATTCCACTCCGAGACTATCGATCAGCTGGCCAGTCAAGTAGGAGTCTGACGACCAAGAGATTCAAGTCTTCTCCAGAAACACTCCTTATTCCAGTCGCGCTCGCCACAAGCCTGGCGGCCGGGATACCATCAACTACCTTTATTGAACTTCTACGGAAAGCTACCTGCAGGCTTTGGAACAAATCACACCGTGATACAGCCATTCTCCTAGCAGGTGACCCAAATCCTCCCGAATCCTGCGATGCACCGGAGATCGCGCAGTACTTTGCGACCGTTCTTGCAGTACTAGGTGTAACCGGAGGCATTATATGTGTGTCTATAGTGCTTTCGACTGTTACGGTTGCTCACAGACGTAAGTTCCAGCGATTGCTGGATGTGGCATATTAAGCCGTATTTCATCGCACTACGGGAGGAAACCTGCCTTTGTACTCTTACTTCTCGCTCGGATCATGGGGAGTTGCATGATACCCGGGTCACAGTTCATGCCATATTGGCTCACTAACTGGGTCTTACTTGCGGGGATGTTATTCGAAATGTTCTCTGGTCCTCTCGACTATCTCATCAACATGTACATTGTTGACGAATGTGCCCCAGAGGATAGGTATATTTCAAACGCGCGTCCTTCTTGATGAATCTAACCCCACTTTGAAGAACTGCTGCGCTGAGCAGGATAGCAGGTTGGGCTGGGCTAGGTCTAGATCGATCTCCCTTGCAGATTTTGCTCCTTTTCTGAGATCGTCTCTTGCAGGCGTTTGTGTATCGTTTGCTCTGGGAGGATCTGTTACAACGAAAACAGAAAACCCGCTAATTGTCTTCTACGTGGCGGTCGCGATATATGTTGCCACATTCATATACACTGTTTCTGTCTTGCCCGAAACTTTCCCGGAGGAAAAGAGGAACGCATTGTCCCGCATGTGTCCAGAACTCTCTCAGGCTACCGATGGCCTCCCCGCGGCCACTTGTTCAGCATCCTTGCTCATTTTTGAGCCATTGAAAATTCTCATCCCGAACCGCAGATGGGACGGGACTCGCAATTGGCGGCTCGCTTGGTGTGCGGCACACACCTTCGTATTCATGGCCGCTAGCGCCTACACCCCGGCCGCCTGGTTGGTGCTTGCCACATCAAAATACCACCTCACGCCCGCTGATGTGAGTACTAATATCAATACCGAACTGTTTCGGTTCAAGCTGATCTCGTGTATGCTTTAGACTGGTCTTTTCCTCACCGCCACCGCTGTCAGCAGCACGGTCGTCTTGGCGGTGGTCGTCCCGCAGTTCGTTCGCTTTTTGCGTCCGTACTACCGCCGAGAATTCACGTATTCCCTTCTCGCGGAGGAAGATATGATCAACGATGAAGACGCTGAATTTGGGACTTCGGATCATCTGCATGTACACTTGGCTTTTGTGTCATGTGTCATCTCGGCAATCGTTTTCTTGGGTGCAGCCGCATCTACGACAAGTCGAGCGTTGATCATTTGTAAGAGTTCCATAACGATCTTTTTGTTCGTCTCCTCACTGGTCTCATACAGGCGGGATTTGGATTGGATTTACCTCGATCCATGGTCCTACGATCCGTAGCCTAGCGGCTGGATCAGTCGATCCACTAAAGCAAGGTCAGCATTTGATGTCACCCACGCATAATTGACACTAAAGCGACCCCTTAGGAGAGGCATTGGCAGCCATCGAGATGGTCTCGAGTGCAGGCTGTGTCCTCTCCCCGATCATCATGGGTAGCATCCTCACTGCGACGATCGGGACGACACCTTTGCTCTTGTTTTATGTCCACATGGTGGGGGCCCCGAGCATTCGAATCCGGTTAGCTCTTCGCTGATCACTTGGCTACGTATAGGTCGTTGTCTTGCTCAGCGGTGCGCTTCTATTCCTCATCAGAGACGCGGATAGATATCAGAAACCACATGAAGAGTAACGTGGCAGCGATCGCCGACCTACACAGTGAACGTTTGTAATATTATACTGATACAGTGCACCATTTCACCATTTGATGTCGCACAAGTGCTCTCCTACGGGCGTGCGGAAGCGCTGGGAAGGAAGGGAATAAATCTGGCACTCTGTGGGACATGTTTGTAGTCTTTTGACAGCTCTACCACAGTCCGTCCGAGCTGGGCTGCTCCAATTCAACGCTGACATTTTATATGGAGTGGCTGCGTTTGTCTCTACCACTACCAGCCACAGCGCAGTCGATAATCCTCTGTCGACAAGTGACCGCGCGGACCTTAAATTTGGCGCGGCCCACTCATGACTCCGCCGGCAAGCGCCCGGCGCCGGAATTCCTATATCCGGCCCCTGAGGAATGCTCCTATCCTTCTAAGATCACGTCCACGATGGAGCAACATGCTCTTGCAGTCCTCGAACAGAGTGATATCTGGAACTGGCCTCATACAAGGCGAATCCAAGCATCCGGCCGACAAGGTGAAAGGTTCAAGGCCATCACTCGTAAATTTTTATACTTCCTCATTGTGGAATCACAAAGATTTGGCGGTAAGGTGCTGGGTCAGTTCTGGAAACAGCTCGGGGCCTGCGACGAAAAACTGGAATCAAACAGTCAGTCAAAAGCTATAATCACTTGATTGTCTTGGCTCACTTTCAGTAGTCGTAAGTCTGGAGGAGGAGGATTTCATGTCGGCGGAGAGGTCCATGGAACTGTTGTTTTCAGGATTAGATCCCAATGACATCAATTTTGAGCCTGTGTTACGAATGGCAGCGGATTTCTTCACTCATATTGGTGTCGCATGCAAGTAAAACTGTCCACGCACTTTTCAACATTTAATGATAATTAATGTGGCAGTCTTAAATCCAGGAGGATGGGGGCCCAGTACAGGTATTGCATATTCTGTTGATGAGGGTGTCGGCTTGGACACGGACAAGCTCCTTCAGGACGCTGCCGCAGAAGGGGGATTTGGACAGCGAAACCAACCAGCCTTAAAGGCACTGGTATGCATATATTTATCTTGGAGCCATACTATCCTCTTTATGGTCATGCTGAGCAGTGTTTCAAACGTGATGGGCTATGCTGCCTGTTGACTCACAAGCAATTCATGCCTTTCAACAAGAAAGGATCCAGAGGATTTAGACCTGCTCTAGCCCACATCATACCTAATTCTATACACGGAAAGGTTTGCTTTGAACTATTGCAATTACCACTTGTTCCTCATCACTTTCATTTAGCCAGACACTCTGAACTGTCTAGCTATGTTTGCTGGTGATGCTGCAAGAAATGACATTGTGCACTATCTGAATGACATAGGTAATGTCATGAATCTGGAGCACAATGCTCATGTTTCCTATGACCACTTGGAGTGGGGAATTGAGGCGAGAGAAGAGGATGGAATGGTGCGATTTCATTGATATGTTGTCGTCATTACTAATCCATTGATTAGGTTAGATACATTTTTCGATTGATTCCCACTGATCCAAATGAGTGTTCCCCTGGGCTCATTGATTTGAGTGAGGGCGAGGAAATCCGGTTTGGAGAGGGAACTGCAGGCGAGTCACTCCACTACGGACCCAAGCCAGAGCTATGCAACTTGCAGCTCGCCATTGCACGAGTGTTGAAGATGAGTGGTGCTGCTGATGTTATCTTGGAATGGAAGGACGAAACGGATGACGAGGGATGTCACAGTCTCTTCATTACCTCCGAAGAGGACTGTGATATGTTACACACCAAGCTCTTGCTTTCCGGCAGAGCCATAGTCGCATAGTACTCTGAGCTTTCCTCTGGATTGATCCGAATCCCTCAGTACTTAGTGAATTGTTCTGTCACAAGTCTACAATTCAATGTTTGTTACCGAGACGTAGTGAGAATTGGCCACCCTTGCCACCACTGCCGCCGTGGGGGGGAGGAATCACGACCACTGGAGAACCGAACATGCTGTCTCCACGAGGTGCGTCCCTTGGAGTTGACTCGAATGGCTTGATCGGTCACAACTTGAAGTAAATTTGGGTTACACTCGCCGATAATGTCGTGAAATGCCAAGACTGTGTGGATTTAAAAAAAGGTAGTGAATGCATCAAGATCTGCCTTCCAGTAGGTCTCATCCAAGACGTTCTTGTTGGCTTCAAGCTCCTCCGAGTCGGTGGTAGAATGCGCAAGTTCAGGTCGACTACATTATGACAAGTGTCAGCACTGCCTGCATACTCGTACTCAGAAAACAATGATGGCACACCCAACTCCACACTGATACCACACTCAGCCAAAACCCAAAAAAAAGGTTACAATCATTCCAATTGAACCCGACGCTCGACCGGTAAACCCATTCCCTATTCACCGCTTCGCATGCTGTCTAGAAAACACAAACGTCTCCAAATTATCCACGAACCACATCATATCCTCTTCGTCCATATCATACGTGCCCTCGACATACAACGACTTGATCGGAAAACCTGCGTCATTTCTTTGTTGCACGACTTGGCGAATGACTTGGGATTGGAGGTCACTGGAAGCATCGGAGACGGACAGATTTTCGAGTCGTGGTAGCCTCAGGTCGACTGCGCCATTGCCAGCCACCGTGAGAGGGAGGAGAGGCAGGATGAACGTGCAGCCTGAAGGGGCATCCCAAGAGTCGTCCATCGATATCTTGAGCGATTTCAGGTTCTCGAGTTCGTCGTAGAGTATCTCTATGACTTCAGTCCCACACCAAAGTAGGGTAATGTCGAGCGTCTCGAGGTTATGAAGCAAGCTGGGCGGTGGCTCTTCGATCGAGAGCGTGGCAGGGATAGTAGCCGGTGCAGTGACGTACGAAAGGAATTCGGTATAGTCGTTCCAGAAAAAGTCTATAGACAAACTTCGGAGAGCGGGCATATAGAGCGTACGGAGTAATCCATAGACGATGGATCGCGATTGGACCAAGAGGGAGAGGTGTGTGAGTTTTAGAAGTTGAACAGGATTTGGATCCGCGGCCACCACTACTCCTAGGTCTGGATCGCTGTACAAGTTAGGAGGATCTCCACATGGTCCCCCCCATTTCAGCACCAGATGTTCCAGTGCCGGAGCACCGCGCAAGATGGTTGCGAATTCATCCCAAGACGGGCCCACATCTTCCGAGCAATTCCGGAGGTCAAGAGTAGTGAGACGAGATGCGTAAGACATCCAATCCTGATTCCAGTCGACAATTACTCTTTCCAGGGAGATATTTTCGAGACAGGGTGCAGAGCCACTGAAAAGGGTGGAACCTGCTTCAATGAGGGGCCAAAAGACGTCGTCGCGAGCTGCCGGTTGACTGGCAGACAAGACCAGCGATACGAGTTGGGGAGCAGCAGTGACGGTTGGGTAAGAGACAGCACGGAGAAATGCATACATCTGTTGGCTTGACACTGCCCTCACTTCAATGGAGCGCCAACGATGCACATGCGCAACGAGCAGAGAGAATAGTAATTCGAGGTCCTCCATGGGAGGAGTTGATTCAAACCTGGAACGGATGTCATCTTCCTGAGATCTGAAGTGGACGCATACGTCTATCGGAAGACATTTGCTGCGTTTCAACAAAGCTCCAACATGCTGAAACTGAGGTTGCGAAACCGGGGAGATGGTAATACTCGTCCATAGAGACGCAGTGGAAACTGCCGCACTGCGCCAGTGCTGACAGACATGGGAAACGAGGATGGGGAAGGGGTGTGGGTGGCGAGCATCACTGGAGGATCGGCCGATCTTCTCTATATCGTCGGCAAGGTCAACATCACCCGCCCCCTTACTTTCCGTGTTGATTTCGCCATCAGTGACGCCATGATCGTCAGTATTTCTCATTTCAAGCCGAGACGGCTCGTTGCAAGCATGGTTGGTTGTGGGGTCTCGTACGTCCCCGTGTGCCCCGTCTTCGGTACCAAATTGAAATATACGCGATAGGAGTTCAACAGGGATGTTTTTGACAGGGCAGGAATCGCCTTTCGGGGGAATGAGAGGATTACGGTGTCGGAAATGCTCACGACTCGGATGTTCTCCGCCGAGTCTTGGGTGCAGCATGATGACTGAATTTCGTGCTATATTGAGGGTGAATGGGATATAGAAACTGAATGCGAATGATGTCCAGACCTGGGTCAGAGGACGTTTGGTGGATGTATGAGTATGTGAGGAATGCGAGCACGAGCGTAACGAACTTGAGTCACAGCCTAGCAGTGGATGAGGCAAGAGGGCAGGAAGAATAAGGGTGAGATTAAGAGACCTCACCTTTAAGTGAGGGATGCACTGTTGATCGGTTGAGGAAGTAGGTCACATGCCGGTGCTTCGCCGACCGACTTGGCGAATCGATTCTACAGAACCTGTTTGTCGGGAAAAGCTATTGAAACTGCCAAGCACTACCATGATGACGGAGTGTACTTCTGTTCAGATGGACGTTAGCCATTGATGGCGACACTGACTCAATGTCATCAAGAAAAAAGAGCGTGTGAAAGTATGTTCAGTGGAACAAAGATTACGCAGATCTCATCTTGATCTCACCCTTGAGTATTGTAGTATTACAATGAGTGACTCACGTCGATCTTGGCTGGTGCTTCGACCGACCAGAACGAGTCTACGAATGTATGTCACGGTATATTGGGAAATTCGAGCCCTCCAAATACGGTATACTTACAACAAATAACCTAACTTCCATTGTCACTTCGCCTTCCTCGCACACACTAAATACTCTCCAACACACAGTCCACCACGGCACACCGTCGGTCCTCGACGACGACACGCACCGCCTCCGCAATCGAATCCTGCAACAACGTCTCCGCACTCTTGTCCTCCGTCGCAAGGTCGACACTGATTTTCCGTCCCCATGCCCATCCATTCGACGCCGCCACCGCAATCTGGGAATAGTCCGGACAGTCCGGACCGAACCCAACTGTGAGCTGGTCCCCAACGGCGGAGGAGCCGTGTCCCGTGGGATGAACCCCGAGCATGGACAACTTGGGCGATTTCCAACCGCCGTTGTTGAGCACGATGGTCAGGAAAGGCTACGGAACGTCGGCCAACATCAGCGACGGACGCGATGGACGCGTGGGCGTGCTTACCGTTTGATACCGTCTTGCCATCCAGAACGCACTCGCTGGGACACCGAATAAAAAGGTACCATCGCCCACGATGGCTGTGACGAGTTCATAACCCGTGTTTGCCTTGCCTTTCTTCGCTGCGCGTCCACCGAGGACAGATCCAATGGCTGCACCAAGCGCCCAACCGAGGGAAGAACCACCAGAACCGAGAATTTCTCCAGCGATTTCGGGCTGCATGTGAGACCAAACCAACGGATAGCTGGATATACTTTCATTCAGGACGAGCGTGCTTTCGCGAGCAATCCCCCTTGCTTTGATCGCCTTACGAAGCGTGCTCACAATCTGCGGTGTCGTATACGGTGCAGGACGACCCGAACTGGACGATGCCATCGGGAAGAGCTCTGCAGAACGAAGCTGTGCTTTCCATTCGTAGTGTATTTTTTGGATCCGTTCCGTTCGCTTGGACCATTCGTTGGCGAGTTGGCTGCCAATGGCTTCCCGAAGTTGCGTGAGCGCCATAGCTGCATCAGCGTGACAAACGAGGTCCGCTTCGCCGTGCTGCATGCCGATACCTCGTCTAAGCGGGTCACCGCTATCGATGACGTACACCCGCGCTGTCTCGCTCGGTCGCTCGTATGCACCGCCCTTGTCTTTGTTCATCGGGATCCAAGCCACCTCGGCGTCGACGACGAGTACTACGTCGGCTGATTTGAGAAGTGGCGTTTGAGTCCCCGGAGCCAAGTAAGAGAATCCAACGAGGTAGGGGTGGGACGTGGGCAGGTTGGTCGCTGAGGGACATGTTAGGAAAACCGGAAGCGCAAGAAGGCGCGACAGTGTGACGAGTGCGGGGAACGCCTGGTGGTTTCGTCCGAGGTAGGATGTGATCAAAAGGGGTGATGTTGCACCCAAGAGGGCGTCCGCAATCTGTCGCACCGCTAGAGACAGACCAAGTCAGTACGCGACATTATCGAGAACGTGACACTGTACCTGAGATTGGGAGCGCAGTTGGCTGAACAGACGGCCATTTGGTGAGCGCGATGGATGTCTCCAATGATGACGAATCGATTTCCTGTTCCATCGTTTCTCTCCGTGCCCAGAGGTAAACAGGACCCTTTGGTTCGCTCGTTGCACTACCACAATCTAATGAACAAAACCCCGTGCTTTGCGGGGCACGGCACGTACATCTGAAGTGCCCGTCGGATATGGTGCGGTAAACTCGCCGGAGAGGCGATTTGAGCTGCATAACGCATGTACTGACGCACGATCGCCGGTTGATCGTGCACGTCTATAAACCCTCAGCACATCCGCAACGCACGAGGACAAGATGTCAAGTACCTTGCATCCAATGGATCCATTCATTACGTGACCCCCGGAGCTCACCCTGGCTCGTGAATGGTGACGCGCCTGCATATATCAAGATAGGTACTCGACCCTTGTCTGCATTATGAACAGCCCCAGCAAGCGCCTACGGACACCAGGCATAAACAGAGCACACGACACCACCATTATATCCAGAGGTGCAGACATGACTCGGGGCAGCCTTACCTGCGTCCCGAGATCGACATGGACAATCACGACAGCTGGTCTTCCGGTGACCTGTGCGTACCCGTGTGCAGCGCTCAACGCAACCATTTCATTGGGAGACGTCACGATCTTGAGTGCGTGGTCTCCATACGTTGCTCGCTGGCGCTCGAGCTCTTCCAGCATGGCTGGGTGATCGGAACCCCAGTTGACAAAGACATGGTCAATGCCCACCTGTGCCAGAGTGTGCAAGAAGAGGGAGGAGGTCGTCAGTACCATGATGGACCGTGCGACAACTTGATACGGACTTGGAAGCGCTCACGGGTCTGCTACACTCTGGGGCACATAATCCGTTAACCCGGAACGTTCAGCATGACAGCTCATGCTGACTAATGCGTGAGAGTCCGGTAGTTGACCCGGTTACGGGCCGACTCTAGCAACCTTGAGCTTGAACCGCATCTGTAATACGCGGGACTGCCGAACTAGCTCTAATGAAAGGGAAGTCGGCGCGTTAATCACGCCCCCGACTTTACTGATAGATCAGTCACTGTAACCGACGCTTGGACGACATAAAAGCGACGCAGTTTTTTCCGCAGATCAATCACCGTCTCCTGACGCTACTACTAAAGTACAATGTCAGCTCCGCTGTCCCCCTCCGACCCGGGTCCCAAGTTCCGTGTTGCCATCTGGTGAGGAGCCATGTTCACGTTCGCGCCTGTCACTCAAACAGCCCCACAGCGGCGCTGGTATCGGCGGTCTCGTCCTCGCCATTACAATCGGAAAATATGACCCTTCTATACCAATCGATCTATACGAAGCACACGACTCTATCGACACTGCCGGTGTGGGAATTAGTGTAACGAAGAAGACTCACCAAGTTTTGATCGAACTTGGGTTGTTCGACGATTTCAAGCAACTCTTGGCACACGATCCTGAAAGGAGCCGCGGTGAGTAGCATTTCATTCCTCGATTGTGTCGGTTTCGTCTGACCACCACACCAGGCCCCAATGTAAGGCGAGCAGACATACGCGAGGGCGGATACCCATGGTTCCACAGAGCCCATCGCTGTGAGCTGCCCCGTCGTTCATTATTAGGATTTGTTTTCATGAAAGGGTCAAAGATTCACCCTCCTCCATGCATCGTCAGCACATGGTAACAGTCCTAGAAAGGCACCTCCCAGCCTCATGTACAGTACATCCCAGGAAGCGGCTCGTCAGTTATTTTGAACCCGAGCAAGAAGATGCGCATTCGACGTCACCTATTGGGCTCGAATTCGCGGATGGAACTACTGCGACCACCGATATACTCATTGGAGCTGATGGGGTTCGCTCTGCAGTTCGCAAGACGATGTTTGAAGCGGCATCTAATGACAGTCGCGATGACAAGGCGGATCTCAAAAAATACATCGATGCGACTTTCACGGGGATGTCAATATATCGTTCCCTCGTCTCTGCGGAGACGTTAAGAAAGGAAAATCCAGAAAACATCTCGTTGAAAGAGTTCACATTAGTGAGCGCTTGAGCATTTAATTACGCGGCGCACGATTTTACACCTCACGCTGCTATACAGTACGCCGGAAAGGGCAGGGTAAACATGTTTGTTTTTTATTTGATATTTGGATTCACTTATCCACCGTTCGTAGTACCTTGTCACCTATCCGATTTCTAAAGGCACCATGATCAACATTTCGGCAACCGTAAGCGATCCGAGTTTGACGGACACGCGCTACGAAGGACGCTGGGTATCCGACGCGACTCGTGACGAGCTAGTCGAATACTTTGACAGCTTCGAACCTGATGCGAGGACGGTACTAAAGGTGAGCTCCCTCCACACCGAACAAACAGGATTCGTCCAAGCTACACACGATACAGCTCTGTGAAAAGCCGTCCAAGTGGGCCTTGCACGTCACGAAACCACTCCCGTTTTGTGTACGAAACAGGGTTGCACTCATCGGAGACGCGGTGCGTCTTTCTCAGAGCTGGGTGTTGCAGGTACAGTTCGTTGACGATAGATCGAATCCCCTAGTGTCACGCCATGACGCCTTACCATGGTGCCGGTGCGGGTCAAGCGATCAACGTGCGTCC
>JBBPRK010000601.1:0-20118 GCA_038093075.1 Boletus patriciae
TCCGCGGCCACTTGCCAGGCCAGCGCCGCGGGCATTTCATTTGAAAACGCGGCGCGATGTCCTCCCAACGCGAGTAAAAAGCAACAACACAAAGCATCTTTGAATCGAAGACTTTAACCTCCGTATAAGGAAACGAGGCACCAATCGCTTCGATTCAGGGGTCGGATGTTCACCACTAGAGGCGCTTTACGATTCTCGTTCGACTGCTTGCTTGCCGACGTCCTCCCAGATCGCAAAGAGATACTTTCCCTTGATGGCGGTGGTTTTCAGGGACTTTCCTCCCTCGTCATACTAGACCACATCAGTGCACGACCCGGTCCACGAGCGTGTCCCTTCACCCCAAATCTTTACTCTGATTTACGGGAGTCGACAGGAGGGATCATCTCAGTCGATTAGGCCCTGATTGCTCGATTTTTTCATCTCCATCTACAAGGAATTGGGTTTCAGAGCGTTTGGGAGCGACCAAGGTAAGACGTGGTGTCACATTCTGGTGGGGGAACATTTCTCGTCTGCTGCGTTCGAGACCTTTTTTAGGGGAAATAATGGATAAATACACACATGGTGTATATCTGCAAAGATGCCCGTCGAACATCGAAGCACAGATGTCAGTGGTCACGGTCCGGATTGTTGGTCGTCGGGTGGGCGCTGATGAGCCAGCGCGCCTGGGCATTCGTCACGACCGCCAGTGTTTCTGCAGAAACTGGCTCTGCCGCCTATCACATGATATCATACTCCATATCTCGATTCAATCATCCCGCAATGAAAGCGATGGACGAAGAGATACTCCTCTGGCACGTCCAGATCCCTGAACTGGTGACTGCTCAAGGAGAAACATCATGGATGCCTTGTCGTACCGTTCGCCCATGTCCCTGAAATGAAGCGGCCTGCATCCGTCTCGTCGAACCAGATTCGAAAACGAAAAAGAAAGAGAGACGACGGTGCATACTGGCCATGAGAGGCTGTAGATCGGCACTGCAAGGTCTTGATGGTGTCGTCTCTGATCTCGACGAGGATCGACTGAAAATCTGGATGCAACGTCGATACCAACAAAAGACGTAGACGCGGTAGTCTCACTGCGATGTCGACGAGACCGGTAAACACGACAGGTGGTCAACCGACGACTCTTCACTCTCGTTTGCTTGAGCGGTAAGAAAGGTTCCGAGACCATCTACCGATATCCTTCCCCACTGATACACCAAAAACACGTGCGTGAGCGAGTACACGGTCTGCCATCGTTAGTACACCATGGCGCGCCGGGTGTCTCGCATCGGAACAGTCCATGCGTACGGCCAACCCGCTATAAAATACCTGTTCTGGTTCGGCGGTCCGCAGGCCAGCAAGGCGTTGGCTGATGTAGGGAAATATCGATATCTGCTGGTAGGTGATGGGGTCGACTATGCATATTGCGAGGTCGTCGTGGTCCTCGACGCGATTGGGACCCTTCCCGGATATTCAGTGCGCCATTCAGTTCCAGGGTCATGGGAACGACGTTGCCATGTCTGGGATAAATTGTTCCCGGATCCGTTGCTGCATCGTGCTCGCTTCGCAAGCCCTCGCGGAGCACACGACTCGCGGCGGGGGTTGGAAGTCCACCGACCTAGAAATGCGCTGGATTCGGAGCATCTCATGTCCGGTTTGAGCACACGCGACTCCGAGTACAATGTACATACCGAGTGCACCGCTTGCGAGTCACTAAAGGGCGCTCCGTCGGCGATCATAATATCCCACATACGTCGGGCCATTCGGTAGTGCGGTACTGGTGCAAGACCAACCAAATCTTACTGCAACGCAGCAACATTCAGCCCTTGCATTCTCCGGGTTTGCATCGGCACTTGAAAATGAAAAGTCAATCAAGATTTTCAGACGTCCTGATAACACGTACGATGCGCCAGAAACGCAACAAGACCTTCGCAGGGATAGAAGTGATCTGTTCGCTCGGTCAACCCTCGGATCGCCCAAAGTGGACCAAGAAAAGTACGCACGGCATTCATGATGTGGTTCTTTTTGATGATACTCGCGAATGGGAGATTTGACAGGAGTACTGGGCTCAGCGTCCCTTTTATCCATGTCTCTGACCGTTTCGCGTTCTTTCTACGCTTGATCTTTCTCGAGCTGCTCGCGCCGATGTGGTAGGTCCAGTCTATGTCGGGGACAAATTTAACAGCGCCATCGCCTCCAGCGATTCGGTTTGCGTACACTGCGGTCAAGTCCCACTTCTTATCTTTCCATCTCCGCATGAGAATAGCACTTGCCCCGCCCATTGTGCTCCATTACCCCGCTTCCAGAGCCTCACCGCGTTTCCTGGCCTTGCGGGTACGCACGATGCCTTTCAGACGGGGTTGATCGATCGTGAACGATATTTCAAACGACGTGACGAGGCAATTTTGCTGCATCCAACGATGGTGGCTCGCTCGATGACTGAAGGCCGGTGGGTAGGGGTATGTGCTAGCTTGTTCTAAACGGCTAGCAGGTTCTGGGAGGAACAGGCTCGCTCCGAGTTTAATTGAACATGGACAAACTTGTCATCAAGGAATCCTAGCCTGCACCTGCAAACCGCGCACCGCGCAAATAAATACTTGATACACTCGCCATAGCTGCACGCGAGGGCGACGACGTACGCACGTCGCACGGTAACGCTCTGATTCAGAACGAATGTCCCCGATGCAGAAGAAGCGGATCCCGATGATCATGATGCAGGACAAAAATGGGTGAACAGTCACTTTCCTTACCTACTTAATTGCGTGTCTACTCGCGGCGCCCAACATTCCCGGACCCTATGCTCAATACGGATCGACACCTTGCGATCGTAATCCGTGTGAAGCGCATCCAGTTGGAAGCAACGAAGTGTTATTGGGCATCCAGGAAGATTCTGCGCATTGGCGAAACAGCCAGCGTTGATTCGACGCGGCGAGATGAAGGATTCGGATTGTCGAATGTGCGCGGTCGTTGGTGTTGCCAACTTCCAAGGGAATCGGCTGACTGTGGTTCCTTTGTTGCCTGTTGTGGACTTGTCTCCGAGTACCACTAACTTGAAACTCATCAGCTACTCAGAGCGCCGTGATTGTGTGCTTCAAGTTGTATTTATCGTTCGTCTTTGTCTTTGTACCCCACGCATGGTACATAGAAGGTAACCAGTTGGGCCAGGAATCCGGCCGGGCTGTGGCAATTGGTGCCTGTTGCGGCCTCGTTGCAACCTCGTGTTGGTTTGTTCGGCTCCCAGCAGGTCCCACGTCCCGCAGCTGCAAACCTACTACAACCTATCTGTTCTCACTCGTCTTCATCAGATTCACCTATAACATACACCACTGATCTAACCAAGGCGTGGATACAAATATGTACGTATACCAGCTTTCTTCATTCGGGTATGGCTGAAAGAAGTTCTAGGGCGAAAAACTTAACCATCAAAGGTGGGGTTGTCCCGCTCGCTCTTGTGTGTTTAATCTGACCTTTTTTCAGACATCGAGCTTCGCTCTCCATGGGTAGCGAGGCGTAAACGCGGGATCGTGAAGCACCACATCCAGTTCTCCGTAGGCGATGCGCTCCAACCGACGAAGGAGGCAAAGGTGAAAAAGAATCGCACTTTTTGGGATGAAACTTTCTCTTTGTGAGTACAAATGAATTGCGCTACACAATCGAACTGACTCTTGTTAGTGACGGGGACGATAGTACCGCCTTTCTCGCAACGGTTTACGCGAAGAATGACAAAAAACAAGATGAAGCTGTTGGAAGTATCACGGGCACCATTGGCGGGATATTGGAAAAGTCCAATGATGGCGGTACGCAGATACTTTGTGTGACAATAGCATGTTTTACTGACGCGGTCTGCTCCGATCAAAGTGTTCGAAGGGCCTCTTGGCGGAGGTACTTCCGATGCGGCTAAACGTTCAGTGATTACCATCAAGTTCGCGGTTGCCGCTGAGCCGCGTGGAGACGTTAACGCAAACGAATTTCAAGCTACCAATACTGTCGAAGGGGCCACGGAGACGGTCAGTGCACCCCGCTCCATACTGCAAATTGTTGGGCAGGTGGATTCGGCGATCGGTGCTGGCACAAATATCACGACAGAGATTCAAACATTCGAGAATACATGGAACGTTCTATTGCAAAGGATGACTCTTTTTAACAACATCGTGTCTGGGATTGCGGAGGTATTTGATATCCAGTGTCTTATTTCCTTCCCTTGTTAATGTCGCATAGATCCACCCGCATACGTCGTTGGCCTGGTCTGTCATGTCGGCCGTGAACCAGGTTTGTGTATCGCTCCGCATTCTCACTGGCGCTTATCCCAAGGGTTATTACCGCTCAGGTGCTCGTAAACCAGCAGAACCGCGATGACAGGATCATTCGCCTAGCGGGAATTATGAGCGACGTCTTTTCGTTCGTCGAGGATGCCGAGCTCTTGAAGACCGTCGAGGCGCACAGAGAGCCCATCAAGCTTCTGATCCAGCAGGTAACGGAGTGCGGATACTTCATTGCTGAATGCGCCAAGCAAGTCAACTTTTGTGAGTCGTCGTTTCTTCTACAATCCCCAGTACTCATTCCGATATTCAGGGATTCGGTCGGCGAAATATACGCCTAAGGATATCAATGGAAGGATCACGGATTATGAGAACAAGCTCCGTAAGCTGAAAACCGCATTCTTGGAAGGAGTTACACTCCAGTCTGGTGTCACCGTCTTTCGTACGATGAATGTCGTGCAGAGTAGCGGTAGGTTCCACATGTTGAGATTGTATCAAGATGCTGACGAATGTTGGATACAGTGGAATCCATTGACCTGAACGACATGCCCTACGCTGCTGGCGCTGGATACGCACCGGAAAAGGGGTGCCTTTCGGGGACCCGCGAGGCTGCCATCCGAGAGATTTGCGACATTCTTAATGATCCCGCAGAGGATGCCCCTAGAGTGTGCCTCCTTACCGGCGCTGCAGGGTCGGGCAAGTCTGCCGTCGCCCACTCGATCGCTTGCCTGTACGACGGACAAAAGAGACTAGGCTCGTCGTACTGCTTTGCTCGTAGTGATGTCGCGAAGCGCAACCCACAAAATGTGTTCAGTACCATCTCGCGCGACCTCTCCGACCACGACCCGCAATTCAAGTCCGCGCTTTCGAGGGTCGTGAAGGACAATCGTGCGCCTCGCACGTCGCTATCTGTTTCAGAGCAAATCGAGCGGCTTATCATCGGGCCAAGCAAGAACATCGACTCTATTGGGCCCTTGATCGTTGTGGTAGATGCGGTCGATGAGAGCGGCGAAAAGGGAGATCGCCGACAACTTCTAGACGTCCTCTCGCAGCAGTTCACTGGACGTAAACTTCCCTCCAACCTTCGCTTCCTCATTACAGCTCGCCCTGAAAGCGACATCCTGGATGTGCTCCCGGCTGGTCCTCAAATTGTTCACAAACATCTAGGAGACGTCCCACAGGCCACGGTCGATGACGACATTCACAAGTTTATCCATCACTCTCTCGCTCGGTACCACGACCTCGAAACTTCCTGGCCGAATCAAGCGTGGTGTAACCTTCTTGTCCAGCAGTCCCAGCGCCTTTTTCAGTGGGCGTCCACTGCGTGCAAGTTCATCAGCGGGGAGGGTATTGGAGGACGTGACCCATCAGAGCGGCTTCGGATACTCCTGCGAGCCGATAACCATTCTGGTGTCCACCCACTTGACGACCTGTATCACGCTACATTGTCTGAGCTCTTCACTGAGGATGATGCTCGAGACCGGTTTCGAGAGGTGATGGCCATCGTGTTGGCACTCAAAGAGCCTCTCTCTCTCACTTCCCTTTCCGCTCTCTTTGATAATGACCCGAGGGTCCGGAACACCATCGAACACCTGGGGTCGTTATTAGACGGAGTCCTGGACAACGAGAAGCCCATCCGCCCCTTCCATCCATCATTCCACGACTTTTTACTGGACGAGGATCGCAGTTCAATCTTCCATCTCGACATCCTACCACGACATTCTCTCTTCCCTGGCCATTCAATGCTCGCATGCATGCAAAGGATGCTCAAGTTCAACATCTGTGACCTCAAGGATTCTCGACTCCGCAATACTCAAGTCCCCAACCTGGAGAGTCGGGTGGCCACGGCCATTCCCCCCCACCTTGCATATTCATGCCGATATTGGATGCACCACATCCAAGATGCAGAGTGCTCTTCCGAGTTGTTAGACGAGGTCACTTCATTCTTCAAGAACTTCTTCCCCTTCTGGCTCGAAGCCATCAGTCTTCTCTCCCTCTCCTCTCCTGTGTCATATATCTTGGGTGCCTTAAAGACCTGCACTATCCTGGAAAAATGGGCCAAGGTGGGAACTATTGTGATGATGAATCATGGATATTAATGGTGTTCCCAGGGTCATGAGATTGCCAATTTAGCATCAGAGGCATCCCAATTCATTCAAGTCTTTGCTCCTGTCATCAAAGAATCCACACCCCATCTTTATCTATCAGCCATGTCCCAGACACCCTCCAGGTCACCACTCTGGCAACTCTGGCTCAACCATCTTCAAAACCATCTCTCAGTGACCTTGGGGCATCCACTATGCTGGCCAGCAGACATTCTCACTCTGCAGGGGCATGGAACAGCTGTCAACTCTGTTGCCTATTCTCCTGATGGCAGGCATATTGTCTCTGGTGCACATGACAGCACCATTAGGGTTTGGAATCCAACCACTGGTCATTGTATAGCTGGTCCATTCCAAGGTCACACAGGGGCAGTTAACTCTGTTGCCTTTTCCCCTGATGGAAGCCATATTGTCTCTGGCTCAATGGACAAGACAATTAGGGTGTGGGATCCAACCAGTGGTCAGTGCACAGCAGGTCCATTCAAGGGTCACATGGGGAGAATTACCTCTGTTGCCTATTCACCTGATGGAAGTCATATTGTCTCAGGCTCTTGGGACTACACCATTAGGGTTTGGGACCCTACCACTGGCCAGAGTACAGCAGGTCCCTTTCAGGGTCATACAAATGGGGTCAACTCTGTTGCCTATTCCCCTGATGGAGGTCATATTGTCTCTGGCTCAGAAGACAAGACAATTAGGGTTTGGGATCCAACCACTGGGCAATGTGTAGCAGGTCCATTCCATGGTCACACAGAGAGAGTCACCTCTGTTGCCTATTCACCTGATGGAAGCCATATAGTCTCTGGCTCCTGGGACAAGACTATTATGGTTTGGGATCCAACTACAGGAGAGTGTACAGCAGGTCCATTCCAGGGTAACACCTGGGAAGTCAACTCTGTTGCCTATTCACCTGATGGCAATTATATTGTCTCTGCCTATTGTGACAAGACCTTCAGGATTTGGAATCCAGCCACTGGTCAGTGCATAGCAGGTCCATTCCAGGGTCATGCAGGGGGAGTTGGCTCTGCTTCCTATTCACCTGATGGCTATCATGTTGTCTCTGGTTCTTGGGACCACACTGTGAGGGTTTGGAATCCAACCTCTTCTCAGTCCATAGCAGGCCCATTCCACAGTCACACAGGATTGGTCAACTCTGTTGTCTATGCACCTGATGGAAGTCATATCATCTCTGGCTCAGATGAAACAACTATTAGGGTTTGGGATCCCACCACTGGTCATTGTGTAGCAGGTCCACTCCAGGGTCATAAAGGGGTGGTCACCTGTGTTGCCAATTCACCTACTTGCAGTCATATTGCCTCTGGCTCACAGGACAAGACCATTAGGCTTTGGGATCCAACCACTGGTGAATGTATAGTGGGCCCATTCTATGGGCACACAGGGAGAGTTAGCTCTGTTGCCTATTCACCTGATGGTAGTCATATTGCCTCTGGCTCCTGGGATAACACCATCAGGGTTTGGAGTGCAACCACTGGTCAGTGTGTAGCAGGTCCATTCCATGGTCACACAATTGGGATCAACTCTGTTTCCTATTCACCTGATGGCACTCATATTGTCTCTGGCTCTTGGGACTACACCATTAGGGTCTGGAATCCAATCACAGGAGAATGTACAGCAGGTCCATTCCAGGGTCACACTTCAGCAGTCTACTGTGTTGCCTATTCACCTGATGGCAGGCATATTGTCTCTGGCTCTTGGGACAAGACACTCAGGACCTGGAATCCAGCCACTGGTCAGTGCATAGCAGGTCCATTCCAAGGTCACACAGGGGGGGTTAGCTCTGTTGCATATTCACCTGATGGCACTCATATTGTCTCTGGCTCTTGGGACAAGACCATCAGGATTTGGAATGTAGCCACTGGTCAGTGTATAGCAGGCCCATTCCTGGGTCACACAGATGCAGTCAAGTCTGTTGCTTATTCACCTGATGGTTATATTGTCTCTGGCTCTTCAGACAAGACCATCAGGCTTTGGAATACAACCACTGGTCAGTGCAGGCACAATCTAGAATCACAAAGCTGATTATTTTTCCATCACAGTGTCAAATTTTCCAGCACATGTTTCCTTTGGAGAAATGTATCAACAAGAAGATGGCTGGATTGAGCTTTCTGATGGTGCTTGCCTTTGCTGGA
This sequence comes from Boletus patriciae, assembly GCA_038093075.1. Lineage (NCBI taxonomy): Eukaryota > Fungi > Basidiomycota > Agaricomycetes > Boletales > Boletaceae > Boletus > Boletus patriciae. Next base: position 8,491 of record JBBPRK010000601.1, read on the forward strand.
TCCCTTCTTGGGGTAGAAATGCCTGTTATCTTCCCATTCATTCTTTGATCATATCAGGACGTCAAACTTACCAACCTGACTTTAGCAATTTCTTGTATGGAGAGTCTTGGGTTTCCTGTTGGAAATAACTTCAATTGTTGCTACTCATGCACTCATACCATTTCTCATTCTTGTTGTTTCCTTGTTTTACATAATGTTACTCACCCCGAAAGTCTCTTTCACATTATGAAGGTCCTTGGGACACCCGCTTGATGTAAATAACGAACTGTCTTGAATCCATGTTGCTCTTCCGACAGACTTAGGACCTTGTCTTCGGTGAAGATTACCGTGATGATGCGGTGCGATCTGTGTATGAAATTTAGGAATAGGGATTAGTACTGCACGACTGTCAACTGACCGATATTGACATATTGTACGAGCCAAACAAGACCACCGTGCGTGCGGTCTGAATGAGTACCCGAGGTAACCGCATGGTCTCGTTGTGCGTCGCGGCGACGACGGTAACATCTGGAATATCAACCAAAGATGACATGACTGCGAGGTTCCGCAGTGTTTGAGACCGCGTGACGGATTGGCCGATGGTCCCACTGACGCACACGGGGCAGACAACATAAAACATCGCGGCCATCTGACACGACCCAAGCTAATACTGCTGCCTGCGGGAGTACAATCAATAGGCGTGTTCTCTGAAAATGTGAACACGTTGGGACGGGTGTTCTGTTTACGATCGTTAGGTTCCCCGTGAGGTGAAAACAGAGGGAACAGTGGTACCGACGAACCAGCAGTAGGCTCGGCAAGTTTTAATGCGGTGTGACGAAAAAAGAAGCAGAAAAAAGAGTAGACATGCATTCGGGCCGCTGAACGAGTGCCGTACCCACGCCCTACCTATGAACAACAACCACGACGCAACGACACGACGACGCCGACGCACTGGCTGAAGTCGTCGCTCCACACCCTTGGGGTACGCACGCCTCACCCACCGTTTCGTCGGGTCACCCGTCCATCGCACGGGCGTGCGTCTGGTCGGTGGCGCAGTGCTATACGTCCAACCTTCTGCATGGACGAAGCGTTAGAAATGAGAGAAGCACCAGACGAGACGCATACCTTCATCCGCACCCACGCAGATGTTCGCGCTCGGAGCAGCACCTTCAACGACCCAAGAAGCAATCAGAACGGGTCGCCAACCTTCTGTCACGACGATCACCTAACTGGAGGAAAACGAAAACGTGAGGTCACTGCTGTGCAAAAGACGACGCGAGTGCGACAGAGAACAAGCACGTAAAAATGGATGTGATATGACGACGGAGACGCACCTCAGTTGTCTACCAACGTCAATTCACCCATCTATGGCCGCCTGTCCGGGTCCAAACTCGCCTTGGACCACATCCCTCCTGTCGCCGGGAATTTCCCCACTCCGAGCCCAGTCACCGTCCCTATCCCCGTTGTCGCAATTGCACTCGACGTCACCGACGCCGCATAGTACTCGAGGCTCGCCACGCTCTTCTTCGCCCACCTGTACGAAAACGTCAACACAGATTTGAACCTCTCCGCGCCGGGCGCGTCTTACACTCAACGATCTTCCCGCAGAGCTCTACGTAGGTGGGTGGGGCATTCCAGGCGACGACGACGACGACGACGATAAGTTTGATTGTCTGTGAGGTGGCGTAGGAAGAGAATGGCGGATGCGATGGGCAACGATGGGGAGAAGAGAGAGAGCATTGGGCAGGTCATGAAAATATGGTCAAGGAGAAGCGAGGAGACTCGAACTCCGAGAGAGGAGGGTGACGATGAGGAAGGGCCGCGGGCTTGGGGTCCAGGCGCGCGTCGAGATGGTTTGGGATGGGGGCTGTGTTGATATGCAGGAGAACCTGGAGTGTGCAAGTGACGCGGGCGCTCCTTCAGAGCGTCCTTTCGTGATCACTCGTCCTGCCCCCTGAACTTTAAAGATATGTCAGTTTAAAGTTCACTGGCCCCAACGACAGGTTCCCAAGACGCCCCATGTCATTGCTGCGTCCTAGTGACGCGGATGGAACCGCTTTTTGGAGAGGGCGGAGAGGACGGAATGCCCGACAGTCCAGACAAGTGGATGCTGAACCTGATGTGGATACGGATACGGCGTTGGAATTGGAGGTGATGGATGCACGCGGGCCCGGGAGAGCAGGCTGAGGAATGGAAGCATCCCCCCTTCCCCTAATCACTTGAGTCCATTAAACAACGTGCTTACCGCTACCAAGAAAAAACACGTCTCACGAGTCGGAAACGCCCAAAAATCTCAAGGGAAAAAAAGACACCCACTGCTGTTCGCCAACGTCTTGACCATCTTTTCCAACTGATGTCGGGTCTGTCGCCTCGCGATACCTTCGACCGCTTGCAACGCCGACGCGATTCCCCCTGTATTCCGCTGCCGATGGTGGGGCTACTGTGGTAAGGCGCGTCCATACCGGGCCCGGTACCAGGTACAGAGGACCCATGGTATCCCGACGGAGAATATGTTGTGTCCATATCAGCCCACAGACACACACACCCCCCAAGAGAACGAGGGAACAAAAAAAAAACCACGCACGTGGTGCTATATCCCTGCTGGTGGTGCTGGTGGTGGTGCGCCCCCATCGCATCGTACCCCTGTCCCTGTCCACGTCCATACCCATACCCTAGCATGTAGTACCTCGTCAGGTGCGGGTGTTATAGGCTGCGATAATGACCTACATATGCACCGTGAGGTCCTTGTCCCTGTCCCTGTGCATACCCCGAGTCCACCGACGGAAACATAGCGCGCCCACCATGACCGGCCGGATGCGAGAGGTCGGCCATATACGACCCACTGGCACCCCCAGAATACGCATCCAGCACCCGCACAGCTGAAGGCCATCGCGTGCGGCGACACAACAGGTGACAAACTATGCCCGTGCCTGTGCCCGTGGGGACCCCTGGACTGTACGCACCCCCATGACTGTGACTGTGACTGTGACTGTGACTATGGTGACTATGCACTTGCGAGAATGTGACCTGGACCTGGACCTAGAGTAGACTTAGACCTGGACCTGGACCTGGACGGAGACCGTCCCCGCGCGTACTCGACCCGCGGCTGGAAGCACGATACCACCGTGTCCGAGGGAAGAGACGCGCCCTGTATGGTGCGGTTGGCACGCGGGACAATGTCCATGCGCGTGTGCATGTGTACGCTGGCTCCCAAGACCGTACACCGCCTGCGTATACGTCGGGCCACTTGGTAGTGCACTACACCGACGCTGCAACCTAAGAATGAAAGTCAATTAAGGGTCATGGACGTCCTGATAACAGCACCACAGACGCAACTATGTAGAGTTTCTGCAGCCGTTCTGGCTTGTAGGGATAGACGTGGTCTGTTCGCTCAGTCAACCCTCGGGTCGCTCAAAGTGGATCAAGGGAAGTCCGCAAGGTGTTCATGATGTATTTCTTGGTGATGATACCCGCGAATGGGAGATTTGACAGGAGTACTGGGCTCAGCGTCCCTTTTATCCGTCTTCTGACCGTTTGGCGTTAATTGTTTCTACGCTTTGATCTTTTTCGAGCTGCTTGCGCCGACGCGGCGAGTCACCGCGTTTCCTGGCCTTTCCAAGCACGCACCCAAAATGCCTTTCTGATGGGGCCAATCGGCCGTGGGCGATTTTTGAGACGACGTGATTTTGACCCTCGAGGTAAAATTTCTGCGAGATGGTGGCTCGCTCGACGGGTGAAAGCCAGCGTGTGGGGCAACAAGTTCCGACCTGACTAAACGGTAAGAGGGCTCCTCGCGTCATGTAGAAAACATGTCGGGTTTGCTGTGCCGGTGAGTGGGGGTATGTGTTAAGTAGCTTGTCCTAAACGGCTGGCGGGTTCTGGGAGGAACACGCTCGAGCAAGTCGTGTTGGTCTTTGACGGGGGATTGGACATAGGCAAACTTGTCGAGGAATCCTAGCCCGCACTTGCAGACAACGCATCGCGCAAACAGATTCCTGATACACTCACAACAGCCGCACGGGCAACACGCTCGCGAATGCCCTAATGTAACCTGACGTCCAGAAGAAGGGCAAGACGAAAATGGGTTATATAACGCTTGAAGTTCCATAATTGCATGTCTACGCACGGCACCTATTCTCGATACGGATCAACAACTTGCGGTCGTAGACCGTGTGAGGCGCGTCCAGTGGAAAGCTACGAAGTGTTATTTTATTCTGGAAGATTCCACACATTGGCGAAACAGCCAGCGTTGATTTGAGGCGGCGAGATGAATGACTGTCGAATGTGCGTGGTCGAAGTTGGTACCTGTTGCCAAGGGATTGACTGACTGTGTTGTCCGTTGTGTCCGAGTACCACTTCTAAGACTCATCAACTACTCAGCACCGTGATTGCGTTCTTGTTGTTTATCGTTCGTCTTTGTCATTGTACCCCCACGCGTGGCACTGGGAGAAAATGAGCTTTCCGGCCAGGCTGTGGGATTCGGTGCCTATTGCGGACTCATTGCAACCTCGTGTTGGTTTGTTCGGCTCCCAGCAGGTCCCACGGCCCGCAGCTGCAAGCCTACTACAAACCATCAGTTCTCACTCGTCACTTCACCAGCTTCACCTATAGCATATACCACTAATCCAGCCAAGACGTGGATACAAATATGTGCGTACATTATCTTTCTTCATTATTTCCCTAGGTATGACTGAAAGAGGTTCTAGGGCGAAGAAGATCACCATCAAAGGTGGGGTTGTCCCCCTCGGCCTCGTGTGTTTCCACGATTTGACCTTTTTTCAGATATCGAACTTCGCGCTCAAGCGGGACGTAGACTCCTGGTCGCGAAGCAATACCACATACAGTTTGCCATTGGCGATACGTTCCGGGCGACGAACAGTGCAAAGGAGAAAAACAACCGCACATCTTGGAATGAACCCTTATATTTGTGGGTACATATGATTGCTCTACAGCATCGAATTGACTATTGTTAGTGTCGGGGATGATAGTACCACATTTCTTGCAACGGTTTACGAGAAGAATCACTTGAAACAAGACGGCGCTGTGGGAAGTATAACGGATACCATCGGTGGAATGTTGGCCAAGTCCAAGAATGGCGGTACGGGGAAACTGGGCACGACAATGTCATGTTTGACTGACGCAATCTCTTCCGATCAAAGTGCTCGAAGTGCCCCTTGGCGGAGGTACTTCTGCTGCGCCCGAACGTTCGGGGATTACGATCCACTTCGCGTTTGCCGCTGAGCCAGGTGAAGACGTTAACGCAAACGAACTTCAAGCTACCGATGTTGTTCAAAGGGCTACGGGAGCGGTCAGTGCATTCCGCCCCACGCCGCAAATCGTAGGGCAGGCGGGTTCTGCGATCGATACCGGGACAAATATTGCGACAGGACTTCAGACATTCGAGAATACATGGAACGTTCTGTTGCAAAGAATGCATCTTTTTAACACGATCGTGGCTGGGATTGCAGAGGTATCTGGTGTTCAGCCTCTTCCTCCCTTCTCCGTCTGAGCGTCGCATAGCTTCACCCGTATACGTCGTTGGCCTGGTCTGTGATCTCGGCCGCGAACCAGGTCTGTGTGATGCTCGACATTCCTACTAGCGCTTATCCTCGTGCTTATTCCTGTCAGGTGCTCGTAAACCAGCGGAATCGGGATGACAGAATAATTCGCTTAGTGGAAACTATGAGAGACGTATTTTCCTTCGTTGAGGATGCCGAGCCCTTGAAGGCCGTGGAGGCGCACAGAGAGCCCATCAAGCTTCTGATCCAGCAGGTGACGGAGTGTGGGTACTTCATTACTGAATACGCCAAGCAACGCAACTTTTGTTAGTCATTGTTTCCTTTAAAATCTCCATCACTGATCTTCATATTCAGGGATTCGGATGGCGAAATATGCGATGACCGATATTGATGGAAGGATCACGGATTATGAGAACAAGCTCCGTGACCTGAAAACTGCATTCTTGGGGGGAGTTACACTGCAGTCCGGTGTCACCGTCTTTTGTATGATGAATGTCGTGGAAAATATCGGTAGGTTCTACCTCCTTATTTTCCGTCAAGATGCTCACGAATGTGGGATACAGTGGAATCCATTGACCTGAACGACATGCCCTATGCTACTGGTGCTAGATACATCCAGGAGGAGGGGTGCCTTCCGGGGACCCGCGAGTCTGTCATCCGAGAAATTTGCGACATCCTTAATGATCCCGCCGAGGATGCCCCTCGAGTATGCCTCCTTACCGGCGCTGCGGGTTCGGGAAAGTCCGCCGTTGCCCACTCGATCGCTCGGCTGTACGACGGACAAAAGAGGCTAGGCTCGTCGTACTGCTTTGTCCGTAGTGGCGTTGCGAAGCGCAACCCACAGAATGTATTCAGCACTATCTCTCGTGACCTATCCGACCACGACCCGCAATTCAAGTCTGCACTTTGGCGGATCGTGAAGGACAATCGAGCGCTTCGCACGTCAGCGTCGCTTTCAGAGCAAGTCGAGCGGCTTATCATCGGGCCAAGCAAGAATATCGACTCTATCGGACCCTTGATCGTTGTGGTGGATGCGGTCGATGAGAGTGGTGAAAAAAGAGATCGCCGACAACTTCTAGACGTCCTCTCACACCAATTCACTGGACGTAGGCTTCCCGCCAACCTTCGCTTCCTCATTACAGCTCGGCCTGAAAGGGACATCCTGGATGCACTTCCGGCTGGTCCTCAAATCGTTCATAAATATCTAGGGGATGTCCCACAGGCCATGGTCGATGACGACATTCACAAGTTTATCCACCACTCCCTCCGTCGGTACCAGGAACTCGAAACTTCTTGGCCGAAGCAGGAGTGGTGCAACCTTGTTCGGCAGTCCCAGTGTCTTTTTCAGTGGGCATCCACTGCGTGCAAGTTCATCAGCGGGGATGATACAGAAGGACTTGATCCGTCAGAGCAGTTTCAGATACTCCTTCGAACCGATAACCGTTCTGGTGTCCACCCGCTAGACAGCCTGTATCAAACTATACTGGGTCAGCTGTTCACCATGGCTGATGCTCGAGACCGGTTTCGGGAGGTGATGGCCATCGTGCTGGCACTCAAGGAACCCCTATCTCTCGCTTCCCTTTCTGCCCTCTTCGGTAATGGCCTTAAGGTCCGAAACATTATCAAACCCCTAGGATCATTGCTCGATGGGGTCCTGGACGAAGAAAAGCCCATCCGCCCCCTCCATACATCATTCCATGACTTTTTGCTGGATGAGGATCGTAGTTCAATCTTTCATCTCAACATCCTACCACGACATTCTCTCTTTCTCGGTGATGCATTACTCGCGTGCATGCAAAGGATGCTCAAGTTCAACATCTGTGACCTCAAAGATTCTCGACTCCGCAATACTCAAGTCTCCGACCTCGGGAGTCGGGTGACCATGGTCATTCCCCCCCACCTTGCATACTCATGTCAGTATTGGATGCACCACATGCAGCATGCAGAGTGCTCTTCCAAGCTATTAGTCGAGGTCACTTCATTCTTCAAGGACTTCTTCCCCTTCTGGCTTGAAGTCATCAGTCTCCTCTCCCTCTCCTCTCCTGTGTCATATATCCTGGCTGCTGTAGAGACCTGCACTATCCTGGAAAAATGGGCCAAGGTGGGGTCTCCTCTGATGATCAATGATGTACAATGAATGATGGCATTTCCAGGGCTATGAGATTGCCATTTTGGCAGCAGAGGCATCCAATTTCATCCAAGTGTTTGCTCCTGTCATCAGAGACTCGACACCCCATCTGTATCTGTCAGCCATGCCCCAGACACCATCGGGCTCACCACTCTGGCAACTCTGGCTCAACCACCTTCAGAATCATCTCCCAGTGACCTTGGGACATCCAGTAAGCTGGCCAGCAGACATTCTCACTCTGCAGGGGCATGCAACTTCTGTCAATGCTGTTGCCTATTCACCTGATGGCAGCCATATTGTCTCTGGCTCACAGGACAATACCATTAGGGTCTGGAATCCAACCACTGGTCAATGTATGGCAGGTCCACTCCAGGGTCACACAGATGTTATCACCTCTGTTGCCTATGCACCTAATGGCAGTCATATTGTCTCTGGCTCAAGGGATAAGACCCTCAGGGTGTGGAATCCAGCCACTGGTCACTGTGCAGCAGGTCCATTCCATGGTCACACAAAGCAAGTCAGCTCTGTTGCCTATTCACCTGATGGTAGTCAAATTGTCTCTGGTTCTTGGGACAAGACCATTAGGGTTTGGAATCCAACCACTGGTCAGTGTATAGCAGGTCCATTCCAGGGTCACACAGTGGGAATCAACTCTGTTGCCTATTCCCCAAATGGTAGCCATATTGTCTCTGGCTCTTCAGATGAGACCATCAGGGTTTGGAATGTAACCACTGGTCAGTGTACAGCAGGTCTATTCCAAGGTCACACAGGGAGAATCAGCTCAGTTGCCTATTCACCTGATGGCAGTCATATTGTGTCTGGCTCTTGGGACAAGACCATCAGGGTTTGGAATCCAATCACTGGCCAGTGTATTGCAGGTCCATTCCAGGGTCATACCTGGGAAGTCAGCTGTGTTGCCTATTCACCCAATGGTACTCATGTTGTCTCTGGCTCTTGGGACAAGACCATCAGGGTTTGGGATCCAACCACTAGTCAATGTATAGCAGGTCCATTTCAGGGTCACACAGGGGGAGTTAGATCTGTTGCCTATTCACCTGATGGCATTCATATTATCTCTGGCTCTTCAGACCACACCATCAAAGTTTGGAATCCAACCACCACTCAGGGTATAGCAAGTCCACTCCAGGATCACACTGGTTTAGTCAACTCTGTTGCCTTTTCACCTGATGGCAGTCACATTGTCTCTGGCTCAGATGAAACAACTGTTAGGGTTTGGAATCCAACCTCTGGTCGATGTGTACTGCACCCACTCCGGGGTCACACAGACAGTGTCACCTCTGTTGCCTATTCACCTAATGGCAGTCATGTTGCCTCTGGCTCTTCAGACAGCACCATCAGGGTTTGGAATCACACCAGTGGTGAATGTACAGGAGGTCCCTTCCAGGGTCACACAAAAAAAGTCTACTCTGTTGCCTATTCCCCAGATGGCAGTCATATTGCCTCTGGCTCTTGGGACAAGACCATCAGGGTTTGGAATGCAACCACTGGACATTGTGTAGCAGGTCCATTCCAAGGTCACACAGTAGGAATCAACTCTGTTGCCTATTCACCTGATGGTAGTCATATTGTGTCTGGCTCCAGGGACTACACTATCAGGGTTTGGAATCCAACCACTGGTCAATGTGTAGCAGGTCCACTCCAGGGTCACACTTCAGTGGTCCACTCTGTTGTCTATTCACCTGATGGTAGCCATATAGTCTCTGGCTCTTGGGACAAGACCATCAGGGTTTGGGATCCAATCACTGCTCAGTGCATAGCAGGTCCATTCCTGGGTCACACAGGGGGTGTCATCTCTGTTGCCTATTCACCTGATGGTAGTCATATTGTCTCTGGCTCAGATGACAAGACCATCAGGGTTTGGAATCCAACCACTGGTCAGTGTATAGCAGGTCCATTCCAGGGTCACACAAGTCCAATCAAGTCTGTTGCCTATTCACCTGATGGTAGCCAAATTGTCTCTGGCTCTTCAGATAAGACAATCAGGCTTTGGAATGCACCCAGTGGTCAGTGTATAGCAGGTACGTTCCAGGGTCATAGGGCTAATGATCTCTCCATGAAAGTGTTGACTTTGCCAGGACCTGCTTCCTTTGGAGAAATGTATCAACAAGAAGATGGCTGGATCGAACTCTCAAATGGTGCTTGCTTTTGCTGGATCCCTTCTTGGGCTAGGACTGCCTTTTATCTTCCTGTTCATTCTTTGGTCATATCCCGACATCAAACTTACAAACTTGACTTTGGTAATTTCTTGTATGGGGAGTCTTGGATTTCCTGCTGGAAATAGCTCAATTGTGGTAACTCATATACTCGTATGTTTCTAACTGTATTTCTTGGTACTGGTCGTTCTGTTTGTTTCCTTGTTATACCTGATGGCACTCGCCCCGAAGGTCTCCCTTGCATTACGAACCTCTGCTTGGTGTATGTAAATGACGAACTCTCTTCATTCTATGTTGCTCTTCCGACAAACTCAGGGTATGTTCTTCGATGACAGTTACATATGGTGCCAGTGCAGACGCAGTGCGATCTGTGAATTTCTTTTGGTGACCATCAAATTTAGTGACAGGGATCAATACTGACGCACGAATAGCTGTCAACTCTCCGATATTGGCGTGCCATACGAACCGAACCGGACCACCGAGTGTGCGGCTTGAATGAGTGCCCGTTGTGCCCGGTGGTCTCGTTGTGCATCGTGACGACGACGACGACGGCATTGACATTCGGAGCATCAACCAAAGGTGTCATGACTGCGAGTGTCCGAGACCGCGTGATGGATTGGCTGATGATCGCACTGACGCAAACAAAAGATAAAACATCGAGGCCATCTGGCACCAGTACCCAAGCTAATACTGCCGTGCGTGGGCACACATTCGACGGGCATGCTTTTTGGGAGTTGGGAGGGCGGTTCTGTTTACGATCGTTAGGCTCCCCGAGAGGCAAAAAGGCGAGAAAACGGTGGTACCAACGAGAGAGCGGTAGAGTCACTTGGCAATGAAAAATATACCACATCGCGGATACCCTAAGGAGGTGATACAAGACCAAACCGGCGCAAAGGCGAGTTTCGACGCGACGAACAAAGTAGACATGCATTCACGCCTCGAAAGAGTCCACATATGAACAAATTACGGTGCGACGACACGGCAACGCACCGCTCCACACGCTCCACCCACCATTGTTGTCGGATCACCCATCTATCGCATGGTCAAGGATGTGTCCACGTGTCGGTGGTGTATGTCCCACCGTCTGCATGCGCGAAGCATTAGAAAAGAGAGAAACGCTGGTCAAGAGGCGTACCTTCATCCGCACAGTACTCACCTTCACAGAACGGGTCGCCAACCTTCTTGTGCAAAACACGCCGCGAGCATGTCGGCGACAGAGGGCATGCACGTAAAATGGATGGAGATGACAACGGGGACCCCCTTGATTCTCCACCAAAGCTACGCCACTCATCTCTGCCCCTCATCAACCTCACCAGTCCATCCGGGTCCAAACTTGCCATTGACCATTGACTCCCTCCCATCGTCGCGCCTTCCCCGTATCTCCGAGCCCGGTCACCATCACCGTCCCCACTGTCGCAGTTGCACTCGACATCGTCGACCCTTTATCAGCCCGCGAAGCGATCAGAACGGGTCACCAATCCCGTCTCGACGAATGCCCATCCAAAGGAATGCGAGAATGTGAGGTTACTGCTGTGCAAAACACGACGTAAGCGCGTAAAATGGAAGTGAGACGACAACGGCGACGCACCTGCCGCACTACCCCTCATCCACCCCACCCGTCCGGCTTCCGGGTCCAAACTCGCCTTGGACCCCGTCACGTCCCCCCCGTCGCCGTGCCTTTTCCCAGATCTCCGATCCTAGTCAGAGTTGTCCATGGATATGGAGTTCCATGGTTTCTCCGGGACGGGGAGCTGTTTCAGGAGACCGAACGGACGATGTCGGGGAGTCTTGGAACGGGCGCAGGAGGTGCAGGAACTGACATAGTCCT
>JBBPRK010000602.1:0-20091 GCA_038093075.1 Boletus patriciae
GTGTTGAGAATCTCTGGTTGGATATAGTCATACTCTCCCTCCATTACAGAGTCTGCACTGAGGTATGTGGTCTTTTCCTGGGGTAAAACAGAGTCCAGAATGGTGGAATTGACTTCATGTACTTGCTTATTCCTGGGATTGAGAATGGTACGATCCAGAAAGTATTGATCAGGAAGGTGCTCATCTTGGGCAAGAAGTTGGGAGTATAAGCAATTGATGAGGGATGCCATGGTGTCACCACACTGCATGTGTTCACATGTGCTCTGCTCATGGCAGGGTATAGGAATCTTGAAGTGTGAATGGGCAGTGCGACCACCAGGAAGAAGAAGAGCTGCCAGACCAGTAGAAGCTACACAAAGAACGATCTTGTCTCTTGCACGAACACCAGCAGCAATGAGTTTGGCCAGATAAGTTTTTCCACATCCACCACCACTATGAAGAAAGAATGAAGACCCAAGGGAGTTAAGAACACTATTCATAACAGCATCATAAAGAGCAAGCTGCTGAGGATTGAGAGTAGGGAGCCCTCTATCAACATGTTCTTGTTGCTCGTCCCTGTTGTAATTCCTTTGCTCAAAGATGAGCTGGTTTCCTCTATGACGGCCCCAGTCATTTTGTGGTCTGGGCATGGAAGGAAAATCCTGCAAGCTTTTTCCATGTCTTCCCAGTTCCTGATCTATGAGGTGCAGTCCATAGTCATAGATTTGATCCTGATTGGGTTCACGAATGTGGAAAGTGCGGATGAGTTGACGTGCAAGATCATCACATAAGTGATGCTTGGAGGCTTCCCACAATCGATGAGGATCCACAGGAGCACAATGTACTAGAATAACAATGAACAAATGGCGCAGTTGATAGCCTGTCTTGAAGTGAGCAGCTTCCTCTAAGCACAAAAGCCATTCCCTATCATCCTGTAAAAGACCACGTGCACGACAGGCCTCTTTGAAGTTTTCGTAAAGATGACCATTCACAGTTCGAAGATTTTCATAGGATGTAGCACCTATTGGTGAAAAGATATAAATCATGCCTTATGAATATATATGGTGCTGATTGGCTTACCTTTGACCACAGTAAGCAGAAGATGCAAATAAAATGCTTCACCAGCAGAGACAGGAACAGAGTACATGCGTCCAATGGCCTTGTATCTTTGACGGACCGTCCAAATAGCTCGACCCTTATTCCAAACGAAACACTTTGGAAAATCCTGATAAAGATAATCATGAGCTCCAGCTTCAATAAGCTCAGGATCCTGATTGGCTTTGAACCACCCAAGCAGTTGAGTGTCCTTGGCATTGTTGAGTACATTCTCAATCTCATCTTCAGCCTGAAAAACCACAGATTGACGACCAGGAAGATGGACAGACAAACGATATACAGCTGGCCACTCCATGTGCATTGGAAATTCGAAGATATTGTGGCAGGCTTGAGTGGATGATATATATCTGGCATCAAGATAGGTGCGTATTTCGTTCTCGCCTTCAGTGAGAACAGTGGCACGATCTGGACCCTTATATATATATTTATGGATGTACTTGACAGCCTTGATGGATCCACAGACCTCCAGGTTGATGTGGCAGTCAAATTGCACCAATAGCTCTCTTGGATGAGGAACTACAACTTTATTGTCAAAAACATCCTGACGTTTGTGGACAGTCCTTCTATTGTCAGGGTGTGCATAATCAGGATACCCATCCTCTTTGATGATGGTCTGATTGGTAAACGCTTTGGGAGAGCACTTTTTGCAGATATTGTTTTCCAAACATCTTTGAGGAGAGCAAGGTCCATGGAGCATATACTTGGAGACAGCGGAATGGAGTTGTGGATGGGTCTGTGGATCTGGAATTTGTGCAGCAATGACAGCATCAATCTGCTGAACAGTGGAAATCTTGTCTTGCTGTTCCAAGATCAAAAGGTGCATGTGAGGAAGTCCATGCTTTTGATATTCGATGGTATACACAAATCCAGCCACTTCTCCAAAGTATCCATCATGAATCTTTTTCAGCAATGCTTGCTGTTTGGCATGGAAGACACATGCAACCAAGTCAGGCCTATCCACAGCTGTTTGACCTAGATAACAAAGGGTGTTCAGCTTTGTTGATAATCCCTGCATCAACATACATACCAGGAAATAGATTTTGAGAGATTTCAGGCCAGCTTGCATTAGCAGTCATGGTAAGGAATAAGTCTGGCTTTCGGAATTCTCGACAGATGGCCAGTGAATCCTGTAGCAGCTGCTGCATATAGCGAGGCCCCCCTTTGTGAGTGGAAGGAAGAATAACACGGCCGACTTGACCCAGATTTTGACCTTCACCACCATCTTGTTGCATCCGATCCTGCAATCCTTGGTACAGATCAGCCCTAAGTTTTTTCTGATTGTTGGCAGCCCAGGTGAGGTTGCACTGCTCAATGGATGCCCAGCCATCACAGGTGAATTGTTGAAAAAGCCTTCCTCCTTTGAAGAGATTTTGTGGCTCTACCTCAGATGGTCGGATGTGGAGTCGGTAGGCATACCAAAGCAGTTGTGTGACCTTCTTGGAACAGAATTAGGAAATGGTGCAACTGGCACAGCTGGTGGACTTGGAGACCTAGGAGCATGATCAGGTGATGACCTCCTAGGTACAAATGGCCTAAGTGATGGAGAAGGAGGAGGAGATTCAGCATCTGATTGTTGTTGCTGTCTCTTGATCCTGTCGATACTGCTCCCCAGAGCATTGACTATATTTATGAAGAGCATCATCCATCAAAGCTTGTGAAAGCTGCCGTATTTGATTGATTGCATTTTGTGCCTGAGACTGATGGATTTCCTCCTGGTCATGTATTGCCTGCTGCTGTTGCTGTTCCAATAGTCTTCGCTCCTCCAACTCTTGCTCGAGCTGTAGCTGCCTCTGTAGCCTTTGTGCTTCCAGCTCTTGTTGGTATTGTATCTCTAGTTGTCTGCGAAGCTCTAGCTGCTGATATAATGCCTGCTGCTGTAACTGTCTTCTATGCTCCATGTTCTCAGCCTCAGCTTGAGCATGGATGGATTGTGCAGCAGAAGACTGACGATTGGAACGTCTGTTACACCTATTTTGATGAGTGGTGTTGAAGTTTTCCATCAACCTAGCAGTGTAGTCAACTCTGTTTCCCAAAGCAGCCTGAGGCTGTTGAGGTGGTAGAGCAAATCCCTGATAGCCCACTGGCATGGGAGGTTGCTGAGCAACAGGTGGCCACATTGGAGGCTGTTGGGGTGGTGGAGCAAATGCTTAATAACCCATGGGGGGAGGCTGGACAGACAAAGCAGCAGGCAGCCACATTGGAGGTGGGGCAATAGCAGGACGATAATGTTGAGCAGGAGGTGGAGGTGAAGATGAGTGTAGATGATGCATCCTCTGAACATGGTGGTGCTCAATCTGGTGACGTGGTATGCCTGGATATTGATCCACAGGCACTGGATGATGGTACTGAAGCTTCAATCAATACCATATACATGGCAAGTATATTCATGACATACCCTCAAGGCATTAGGATTTGGTAATAAATCAACAGGTTGTTGTGGCTGGTGGCATCCAGGTGGTGAGCCCATTTGACGTTGGTCCCGCTCAGCTTGGCGACCAGCTTGTTGCCTTCGTTGTGGTGAAGTAGGAGGTGTAGCCCTAATTATTATCAAATTAGATATGTTACATCATCCAAATTCCGCCATCACACACATTTGTGCCAACTTGAAGTTCAATTTGACTGTTTTTGTAGCAATGCGTGACAGCAAATCACTGCAGTTGCACTGCTAAGTGCATTAGAAAAGTGCCTATTTGCATCTTTTTACAATGCATGTACCCACAAATGCACAACACAGGGCTGCAGGGGAAGAGTTTGATTGCAATCACTCGAGTTTACTTCAATTTAATTGAAGTAGCAGCCCTTGTGTAGTAATATTGGTAGTTATGTCAATGTAGTTGACTTGTTATGTAACTCGAGTGCCCTTTTCCCCCGAGTAAGGCTCAGCCTTTTGTTTGGTCGAGCTTGCCGTGGTGCGCAAGAGGCGTGGGGATGTGTGTCCACTAAATCGTGTTCTGCGCTCGGGTGGCTGTGCCGCCACGGCTGAGTTTCAAGAATAAAAAAAAGCCTGCACTCGGAGTTCAAAATGCCACATGGCTTCGCAGGATTACCGACGACTAACTGCGTTGGCGATGCAGGCAAAGTAAGCGCCATGTCTAGTTTTTTCCCTCGCTCCCTCCCTTAACTTTTTAGATTAGTAACTATTTCATTTGGGATGTGGCCTACCAGTGGTTTCCTAACACGGTTGCTCTAGCAGGAATCCACTGGCTGTTCTGCAAGTCCATGACGAGTGGAGGATGAACTTGGGAGTGGAAAAAGCCCAGCCACAAGTGCAACACACACCTTGTCATTGGTACAAATCAGGTGGACAAGGAAGATCTCATTAGGCAAGCACTTGAGCCTATTATGGACTAAATCTGCATGTATCATGAGTCGCACACACATCACCCATGCTTGCCACTGCTCCAGGACATTCATCCACATGGCCTTGATCAATGGTGTGCAACTTGAATGGTTACTACCTAGACAGCCTGTGTCTTGAGTCTTGACAATAATTGTAGCTATGCAGCTTGAAAGTCATGGAAAAACAGTGCACAGGCCTTTGTTGTGCACACGATTTTGCTATCAGGCTGATCTGGTTGCAATCTAAAACTTTCATTTTTTTCCCAACAGTCCCATCTCTCGACATCCAGGTGTATAATTATTCGCCACCCAACTTGAAGTTCCACCTGAACCTAGGCTACTATGGTGTGTTGCCTGGGTTTTTGATTCAATGGTTGTCATACACACTCAAGCTGACCATAGTAACAAGATTTGGTGTGCAGTTATGTATTATATTTGAGCTGACCCGTAATGTTAGCAGGCAGGGCATCAAGGAAGCTGACAAGGGGTGCCCTACAGTCACCAGTTAATTGACCTTCTTTGGAGTTTGGCTCATCTGTCAGATTGACTAATAGACTGGTCTCAGGCTTGTTGAACTTATAGTGTACTATTTCATTCCTTATCGTAGTATACGGTAGTTTACCCTATATGGTTACCGCTATCACATAAGCGAACCACTCGTATATAACATTCGAACTCCGCATCTGAGTTCTAATAACATCTCTTCTTGTTACCACTACGTGCTATCACTTCAGCGTTTCACCCAATCGGTATGTACTAGTTCTTCCTCACCTCAGACTAGTCTACGCCTGGACTTCAACAAGGCTTGCCATATTGTCACAGTGGTGGTTTATAGCCTGGGACTTGTGTTGCCATCTGTTGGCCCACTTCTGCTAGTGAATTGAATTGTCGAAAGTAAAAGGGATCTTGCCTACTCGAGGTGGCAGCACACTGCACTTGAGTGATTGCCCGATATGGCAAGTCGCGGCTCGGCTAACGTCCTTGGGGTCCTGGTGTCTGTGGTCGGCCTCGATCCGACTCCAGCAGCCTCATTTTCGCATTTTGTGACTTGCGATCACTCCTGCATCATTCCAGGTCCATATACGACATATACGATGCATCCAACTCGCCCGACTCGGTCTTGATGCGACCATATTGCTTGGTGAGTGGACTTCTTGATACTGACTTCCCTAGGTCTCGCCTTGGTGCGTCCACGACGACGCAGTGGGTTCGGATGGTTGGTGGGCCGTCTGGGGTACTCAGGAGGCGGTCTGGATGGCTCAGGTACGTGCGCCGTTTCGTGTTCGTGCCAATGGTCCTGACCCCCTTTGTCTCTAGGTAGCAGTTGTGTTTCAACTCATATTGAGTTGCGCCGTGCGCTGCTCATTGCACCATCCATTCCGCTTGGTCTCCCATCCATATAGGTGCCCTCTCCATCGTCCAGGCGTTCCAAATCACCCTCGATGTCTGCTGGTGCGACTTCCTCGCCCAAATGGCTTCCCGGCCCTCTATCTCTACATCGCAGATTCATATCGACACTGCACACCTTTCTGCTGCTGCTGGGACATATTCCATTGTATCTGGCGTGCTCGACAATGTTTCCGCAGCCCGGATCAACCTCGACACCTTTTCGACACCTTTCGGCTCCCCCTGCGCCTCCAAGCGCCCTCCTGGGCCTGTATCATGACTTGGTGTGTCCATTCCATCAATGTGCTCGTCCCTAATGCTTTCAGTTCCTTCCTTGTCACTGTGGACACCGCCCAGGTTGTATGGCTCGTTTCGAGTTCTCCTCTCCGAGCGTTCACTGACATATTTTAATGTGTTCCCCGACGTCCTCGATGCACACTGATGCTCCCGACGCGTGGCGCATCACCTCTCGGATTGACTTCTTTGCTTTGGGCATTCGCACTCAGCGCGTTCTGATGCGTTCCATAGGTCATTCGGCCTATTCCTAGGGTCCTCATTACTCCCTGGCTGTCTCGACGTGTGCACTTTGTAGGTATGTCATCCACAATCATACCCCAGAAATAGCTGAAGCCAGGGCTCAGGCCCAAGGCTTTGGCCTGGCCTATATAGGGCTTGGCCTCAGGACTTCAGGGCCTGTGGATCTGAAAGCGACTTGGCATAACGGGGGGTGTGGGTGGGGGTGTCGGATTGCGTAGGAGTTCGGCACTTGGGGGCTCTTGTGTGCTGTGCAGGTGCGTCACATCGCCGGCCTAACACGTGAAATGAATCAACCAGGCCGGTGGCGATGGTTTCCTTCTTTCGGGAGAGCTCACAATGGGTGAGTGTGTGACCCCAGGGATGCCACGACGGTGTGTGGTAGGACATCAACGCGGAAAAAGGATTTACATACGAATGCAAGCGCGAGTATCTACGTTACACGGTATGAAAAAAGAGCCATGTTTGACTGGATCGACCGACCGACCGACCGACCACCACCTCACTCCATGCCCAAGAGGTCCTTGACCTTTCTGAGTTCGGCGGACTGGGTGCTGAACACCGCGCTCATTCCAGCGGCGCGCCCCTCCATGTCTGAAAAGAACGCCTGGGCAGCGTGAAGCTTTGACTGGACGCCCAGGACGGCGATTCGGGCCTCGCGGATCATCTGAGCAGTGAAGATGGGGGGCCCCTCGATGTCGGCCTTCTTGCTGGGCGTCTGGGAGTCGGTGGAGGGGAGCGTGGACCCGGAAGCGACGGGAGGAGGGGGATTGGCGGGAGGAGGAGGGTCGCGATGTGGAGGATCGACCGGAGGCTCCAAGTCGGTTCTACCGGGAGATCCGCCATCGTGGAAGAGGGAGGATGCAGGTGGTGGAGGAGGAGGAGGACGGGCTAGGGGGGGTGGGGACGGCTTGTGTGGCGGGTTAGCCTTGATGCGCACGGAAGCGCGAGCTGGGACGATGTCAGCGACGTGGAAGACGACGATGGGGGGTATGCGAGGTACCTGACGCCTTTCCCTTCGAGTCCGGAGGGGGTACGACCTTCGCCTTCTGCCCGCCCCTTCCCTGGGAGTGGTCGCAGCGGCGCTTCCTCTTGGCACAGCGTGCGCAGGTGCGGTTGGGTAGACCGACGCACAGCTTGCGGTCCTTTGCGCAATAAGAGCAAGGGACGGCATGGGTGGTGGGGGCGGGGGACGGAGGGTGAGGTGGTGGATCGACGATGATGACGTCGTCTTCTTCTTCTTCTTCGTCTTCTTCTTCGCTGTCTTCTTCATCGTTGTCGTCGGCAGGGGCGTCTTTGTCCGAACGCTGAGGAGGACGAGTCAGCTGAAGGGTGGGATGGATAGGAACGAAACTGACCTTGCGTTTGGTCGTGGGGGCGGTGGGGGCTGGGGTGGACGCGGGCAAGGTCATGGTGGACTGGGCCTGGGGGGACTTGACGTTGAGGTGGCCGAGGAGGGACGTGGGAGTGAAGAGAGGCGAGGCGGAGGGAGGATCGGCTAACGGGTTGCCCTGGGCTTCGCGAACCTTCCATGCCTCGGCGATGGGGTCGGACTCCTGTATGGCCTCGACAACGCCGGGATCGACGACGGGACGGATGTTGTGGCGCCTGGCTCTCTCGAGCATGAGCTCGAGGGTGGACTGTGGGCGTCCGAAAGGGTGAGCGATGCGGAAAGGAAAGGAAAGGAACGAGAAGAGAAGAGAAGAGAAGGGGGCTCACCAGGACGACGGACCAGTCCTTGGTCCAGATGCGCTGGTCTTCTTGGAGGTCGTCACGGTCGTCTGGCCTGGCAGCGGCCTTGGCGATGACCGCCTCGTTTGCGGCCTTTAGGTCCCTCCTCACGGAGACAGTCATGTCGAAGGCTTGAGGATCGGGTCTGGCGGCTGCGAGGATGGCGGAGGCGGATGTCATGGGGTGCGTGGGTTGGACGAAGGCGCTCAAGGGGCGACAGAAATGGGAGGTGAGACAGAAAGAAAGAAAGAAACCAAAGGGCGTTCTGACGAGCTTAAAAACGAAGCGGCTGATCCGAGGATATTCAAAGTCAGCGATGGACGAAGCGAGACGCACGTCTGGGTGCGTTACGTGCATGTCCGGCGGCGGAACAATGACGGCACGGCACGATGAAGGTATCCGACGTCATCGGCCGGATCCGACGTCCGTCCGGTTGCCACGACGAAGACCGTGTATTACCGCATGTTGCCGAAAGTGGAACATGCGGCCGATACATGTGTGGGACTCAGATGGACCATGAGAGTGTGCTTGCATGGAGGCGACACGGTTGGACACCCGTAAGAAACAGTGCAACTGCCGCATCGGACGGATGTAAGGATGTGCGGCAAAACGAACACGTTGACCAGATGGGTAGATCCTTAGCGTTTAGAGTACACTACTAGTATTGAATACACTATTTAAGATACTGAAGTACATACGGCAAAGGACTAATCAGCGATCAATCCGCCTCCTGCATGTACAGGAAGCTCTTGATCCGCTGGAGTTCGGCCGAGTAGCCTTCGAACATGGCTAGCATCTCCGCGGCCCGTGTCTCCATCTCAGTGAAATAGACTGCGGCGAGACGCAATTTGGCCTCCATGTCGAGTACTGCCTCTCGCGCCTCGGACAGGGCCCAGGAGGTGGCAACGTCTGCGACATCTCCCTTCGCCTTCTTGCGAGGCGGCTCGTGTCCTATGGCGGCGGACCGAACTGCAGGGACGACCGTGGAGGCGGTCGCATGCGGTGCCGTGCTGGACGACACCGATTGGTGCGCTGGGACATTGGGTTCGGGTGACTCGCTGGGAAAAAAGAGAGGGGTGAGGGGGAGAGGAGAGGTGGGAGGAGGAAGAGAGGGAAGGGGGGAGACCGCAGGAGGGGACTTCCTGCGGAGGGGGGGTATCTTGATCATTATTGGTGGCAGCGGTTTGAGGTGTATGGTTCGGAGTCCTTCGGCCTGCACCACTGTTGCGAAATCGTGAGCGACGCACTGGTCCGCAGTGCTGGTGGACACTCACCTCGTTGTTTTCCCTTCCCCTTAGCGTCCGCCCCGCGGACGACCTTCGCATTCTGACCTCCCCTCCCGGACGAATATTCGCATTTGTGCTTCTTCGCTCGACAACGATAGCAGGCCTGGTTTGCGCGTCCTACACAGGCCTCGTTCGCTTGCTCGCAGTGCCAACAGCGCATGTTGTGCGTGACGGCGGAAGGAGAGGGTCGAGAGGACTGGTCGTCGTCGTCATAGTCGTCGTCGTGATCGGCTACGGAACGCTGAGAGGCTAAGTCAGACGAACACACAGGAGGTGGGATAGGCGGGGACGTCGAGCGCGTACCTTGCGTTTAGTTGTCGAAATCGGTGGGCGCGGGACGGTGATCACGACCTCGACCGACTTGGACAATACGGGTCCGAGAAGCGCCGTGGGCTTGAATAGCGGGGAGTGGCGGTCGGACTCGGGCGAGGTACTTCTGTGAACCTCCATCTCCCTCCATCCCTGAGCGAACTCTTCGCATTTTTCGATTGCGTCCGCGACGCCCGGTTCCACGACCGTGTCAACAGCGGCCTCGCGCGCCCGGCGGATTAGGTCCGCAAGTCGATCCTGTTGGATACGAGTCGTTAGAGGCTGGGAGTGAGGCCGAGAGAGCGTCGACTTACCAGTTCACTGTCCCAGTGCAACACCCACTCTGCGCGCTCTGGATCGCGTCCTTGACCCTCCGAGGGGATGGCGGACGCCCTACGCAATACGTCTTCTGTGGCTTCTTCGATCGCCTGCTTGATCGCAACGTTTGGATCCACGGGACGGGCGATGGCGAGGATGGCGGATGCAGACGATGACATGTCGTGCGCGCTGATGATGTTGGAGTGTGTGGGCGACGATGGGACGATGAATGTAGACGAGAAAGACGGTCCGACGACGCGGACCCGCTTAAATGTCGCGCGCTCACCGTCGTGGGATTCAAAGTCAGCGGACTACGCGAACGCATGTCGGCATGCGTGACGTGTTTCACAGTCGACGCGGACCACAAATGTCATGACGGCAACCTCACAAACGCCGCAATCGACGTTACCTCCCACGTGCGGCAGATCGACGTGTTTATTCTATGCGTCGCGGATGCGCCGATCGAGATCGACAATCACCGCAACTCCCGTAAACACAAAAACGCGGTCATGTCCGCATTAGAATTACAGGAATACTACTAATGGTGCGTATGTACTGAGGGCTCGTCCGTCTAACGACGCGTCCTGCGCCTCACGCTCGACGGACCTGCCTGTCCCTCGGGCACGTAATGTACGATCATCAGGTCTGAATCGTCGTCGTCGTCGTCATTGTCCCTCCCTCTCTTCCCCTTCCCCTTTCCAGAACCAGACGCGGACTCGTTCGTCGTTGACGGCTCGACCTGTCCCCGCGTCTTCACAGATCCCTGCGCCAGCAGATGTTTCGCAGTGTGCTCTCCCGCCAGCAGCACTGCCGCGTCGTACGACCCGTATTCCTGGTTCTGCACGAAGCACCGACGCACTCGTCCCCACAGAGTCCGCACCTCCTCCTCGTCGATGGGCCTTGCGTCCTGGTGCCACTTCACTGACTTCCCCACCTTCGGTGACACAGGCCTCGCCAGACGGAACCTCAGCAGCACGTTCGACACAGATATCCCCTTCGAAGCTGCAGTGCGTCGTCAGTCCCGTCTCCCTGCCATATCATTGTCCTCGCTCACTGTGTTTGCTGAAGAACTCTTTCACCTCCTCGATCCTCGTTCCCGCGCCGTCCCCCACCATGCATTGCATCACCGGCGACGTCTCGTCCATCATCGCCATCACGAACGTGCTCACCATCGTCACGAACGGTCCCGCGTGCGACACCCCCTTCTTTGATCGCTCCTCCCACCCCATGTTCGCCAGCTTCGTCGCCAGGGACCTCATGTCCCCGTCCTGTGGCAGGTTCGTCGGAGGGAACACCCGTGGCAGCATCCCAACGAACACCAGCGACGCCACCATCCCCAGTGCGTGCACAGGGTTCGTCGTCGGATCGTACGTCGCCCTCGCCCACTCGTACGTCTCCGTGCACAGGTGCTTCCGTCCGTCGCTCCTCGCCTTTGGCAGCGACGCGTTCAGGTACGACCACTCGTGCGGCAGCACCTCCTTGTGCAGCACCCGGTGATACCCCGTCAGTCGCTGCTGGCATGCAGACCACGACGTTCGCCCGTCCCGAAGAGCTGTCTCCTCGGACGCCTCCACGAACCGCGCCTCTCGTGCCCTCCCCGCGTTGATCACCACCCTCGACGTCGTGCTCACCTTCCTCGGCTCCGGCGCACCCAGTGGTAGCCACACGTCGTGCACGATCTTCGTAGACGGTCGTCCACGTCCCCGTCTCTCCCCCCGCTCTTCGTTCCCCGTCGTCGCGGTCCATGGCACGTGTCGGATCTTCAGGTCCCCCACCGCCTTCGCCAGCATCGGCTTCAGCACGTGCTCATCCACGTCCACCGCCGCCGACATGCGGAACCGTCTCACCGCCAGCTCTCGCAACGCCTTCAGCGTCGCCACCATCATGCACAGGAACGCCCCGTCCTGCACGAACGGCGGTCGACGTCGACGTGCCTCCGTCCCTTCGAAGATTGCGTCCACAAAGAACGACACCGGCTTCCCTTGCCCGGGAGGCGCGCGCAGCGACGTCGGATTCCCGTTGTTCATCCCCTCCCGTGCTGCCCCCGGGTCGAGCGCCCCAAGCAGGTGCACGTAGTCCTCCGCCTCGTACGACAGAGGAAAGTCCGTCTTCGTCCATGCCTTCAGCGCAGTCCTGCGCGTCCTCAGCGCGAACCTGTCCCCCAGCCCCGGTCGATCGTTCTCCAGCCTCCGCAGCTCCTCCGTCACCCCGTTCGACACCAACGTCTTTATGTCCTCGACGTACGTCGTCAGCGCCACCGTGAAGACGTGCAGGAACAGCTCGTCCGTGATCGTCATCGTCGGATCCCGACCATAGACCGAGTGCCCCCCACCGCCGCCAAACACCCCGCACTGCGTTGGATGCTCGATCGCGTCCAGGATGAGGAACCTCGCCTCGGATTGCTGCCATGATGGAAGGACAGAGCAGGGTCAGCGAGATCTGGAATCAAGCCGTCCGCGCGCTCGCTCGCTCGATGGAAGCTCACCTGCATGTGCGCCCGTCCGTACGTCAGCTCCTGCACCCTCTTCGACGCCATCAGAGGTCGTCTCCCCTTCTTCTGAGGAGTCCGCGCCCACAACGCAGCGAACACGTTCACCTTCGAGTTCTGCGCCATGTCTGGGAATGACACCAACCGCGGATTCAGGCATGGAAGTCCGTCGTGCAGCACGCTCAGTCCCAGAAAATGTGGCACCATCACCTTCCGCGAGATCACCCGCGCCGACCCCGTGTGCGCGTAGTTCAGCGTCCGCTCCAACATTGCCATGAGCTCGATCTCGTACATGTTCACCCTGTCGCTCCCAGGCTCGAGGTCTCTCACGTTCTGCTTCCATAGCATCTCGATGACCGACGTCAGCGGATAGGTCGTCCAGTTCAGAAGGTTCGGTATCACCTGAGAACCCGTCGATTCAAGCTCGTCAGACTCGGTGCGCCCACAGCCCAAAACTCTCGCAAGGGCTCACCTCCCGCTTGAACGGCTGCATGCACTCCTTGATGGGGTCCATCACGGACGGATGCAGGAGGTACCGACATATCTTGGATATCACCTCCGTGTATATGGTCCTGGAAAGGGTGCGAGGGGACTCGGAGGTCAGACGGCGCATTCGAAGACACGAGACGACTCGGACTCACCTTCCGTTGCGATGCTCCTCTCGCAGACGCGAGACCTCGACAGTGAAGGTCTGTTCGAGTCTCAGGGCCTGAGGCTGTCCGTCGCCCTGTACCGCGATCGCGTAGCGTTCGTGAGGGAGTCCATCCACGCAGTGCTGCTTCCGCCGCTGGAATCGACGACGTCCCTGGACGGTGGTCGCCGTGGTGCCCGCCATCGCGGACGTGACCAGTCCGAGCTGGACGTAGTGGAAGCGTGCCTGCTCGCGACATCGGTGTGAGATGGCATTGTAGATCTGGGCATGCGTGCCTCGCACCACTGCCGCGCCCCGACGGACCTCGTCGCCGAAGAGGTATGCATGCTCGTCATCATCCCCTTCCTCTCCCCCCTCTCCTGGCGCGCCGTCGATTGCAGGCGAGAGGACGCGATTGACATCCTCAATGACCTTGTGGAACGGTTGAACGATGGCGTTGGCCTGCACGTTGCCATAGCGCCTCGTGAAGGCGAGCGGATAGAGGTGGTATGTGGACCGTCCCATGTCGTCAGGTGGAAAGAGTGCCTCGACCTTCTGGAGGTCGACGAGGGCGCCAGACTCTTGGAATGTGGACGGGATTCGACGGCGGACCCGAAATCCGTCGCCGTTGTAGACGGGGACCGCATGTCCGGCCCTGTCAGCGCGACCACGCAGGTTGACGCGAACTCTCGCCGGATCGCTGGCGGGTCGATCGTACAGCTCGTCGTACACTTCGTGCAGGCTGGCGCCGTCGACCCTCCTCCATCTCTCGACCTCTTCGAACCTGAACAGAGAAGGAAGGGCGAGGTCAGCATGCGAAGACTCTCGGGAGCGAGAGGAGCCTAAGGAACTCACATGATGTGATGAGCGAGAGAGAAGGAGACAGACCTGAGGTGGGCGAGATCGTGGTCTCTGTCCCAGTCGGAACGCTCTGCCTCGCCCTCCCAATCTTCCTCCCAGGAACAGATGGGCTGGTTTTGACCATAGCGGACGGTGAGCGCGACGGGGGCGTTTTCGGTGAGGAACCCATCCTTCTTCCAAGACCTGGGTGCGGCCGCAACCCAGTCGTCCCAGAGGGCGGAGACAAGACGATGCAGTTCACGGGCGTGCTGGAGGGTGAACTGAAGGACTCTCTGCGGTTCTTCGAGCCTTCCCCTGTGTCAGCGTGGTCGATCCGGCGTCGACGTTCGATCAGCGAACGGACCGAGGGAAAAGAAAAAAGAAAGCCAAAGGAATTGGAAACTCACAGAAGGTTGGTGGATCGCCTCACGGACTCCCTGGTGACGGGCTCTGGATAAGGGTCCCTGCAGACGACGTCCTGGAAGCGCATCCGATGAAGGACGTGAGCGAAGAAGAGGACGACCATGTGGGCGTGTTCGGTGGACAGTGCGGTGGACTTGGTGGTACTTGAACCTGAAGCGGACAGGACAGACATGTTGGGAAGGGCATTGGGACGATCGAGGACCGACCTCGGCGGGAAGGCGAGCCAGACGTCCTCTTGTCTTCTGGACCCGACATACAACATCCTGCCCGTGGTGGAGAAGGGGAGTTCGGTGTGGGCATTGGGCCAAAGCTTGAACATCCTGGAAAAGGTGAGCTCGGCATGCCAGGTGTGATCGACGACGACGGCAGAGGAGGGGAGGACGGCGTCAAGGCCGAGCCTCGCGCCGAGACAGAGGATGTAGTCGACATAGTTTCCGTGAACGGAGGGGACGACGCGCTCGTCGTGGACGTGAAGGAGGAACTGGTCGTCGACGACGAGGTGTCTTCTGTCCTGCAAGAGACGCATGGCGCGGACGGACTGATGGTTGACATGGAGGTTGCGGAGGACGGAGAGGGAGAGGGGTCTGAGAGGCATGGCGAGAAATTCGTCTTCGAAGCGACGAAGGTCGTGGTTGTCTGCGTCTGCGCGGACGGATCGCATGACGGCGTCGTCGACGAGGCGCTGAGGATAGGCGTCGTCTGGACCAGCGTCCATGTGAGCAGGGACGTCGGCAACGTCGAACGGGCGTGGATGAGGGTCTTGGACGGGGGGGACGGGGGGTCCCTGGCCCTGGGCATCGAGCTGGGCAGGGTCCGCGGGGTCGTGGACTGGGTCAATGCCTGGAAGGATGGGGGGAAGGTCTGGTTCAAGTTCGAGGTCGGACTCGTCGTGAGAGTCCGAGTCTGGCTCAGGGTCTGGGACTCTGTAACACAGGAGGTAGTCAGAGGGAGGGCACGACTCGGGGCGCGAGGGACAGACAGAAGGAGAGGAACTCACGAAGAGGAGGAGGAGCGGGCACGAGGCCGGTGGAAGGGGAGCGGTGGGGTGGGGCGACGTGGAGGGGGAGGGCGGACGGGACGAAAGATGGGGGCGAACCTGAGGGAGTCGGACGTGGAGTCCGAGTCGAAGGACGAGTCGCGCTCGATCTGTAGAGGCATGTATGATTGTGGAAGGAAGAGGGTGGACGTGAACGTGAGGAGGGAAGGAAGAAAGGTAAAGAAAGGGAGGAAGGAAGCGGGGACACAGGTCGAATATATTGAAATTTGAAAATCGAAGATACGGAATGGAATTGAATTGGACGGAGGATGGAGGACGCGGTTAGGGTGACTGTGGTTAGGGTGACGTTGTGCAGGGGGGACGGCATGGGGAGAATAGAAAGGTCAGGGTCGAGGGAAAAGGACTTACGAAAGTTGGAGACGGGTCTCAGTCTCGGTGTATCATCGAAAAGGAAAGAGGGGGAGGGGGAGGTGACGGACACGGACGGAGATCACGAAGGAAAGCAGATACACACACACAAACAGATTTGCATTCGATATATGACGGGAGGTAGTAAGAATACATGGATGCGAGGGACGAGAAGAGAAAGACAACCGAGACCGACAGCGAGACGGCAAGAAAGACAAAGGGACGGAGGGAACAAGGAAGGGGGTCGATAGTAGTACAGAGAGAGGGGTGGAGAGACGGAGAGGAAGAGGAACAGAAAGGGAGAGGAGAGGACGAACACGAACATGAACACGAAGGGATAGGTGGAAGGAAGGGGGGACGGGACGAGGATCAAGCACACCTGGACGTGCGCTTGGCGTGACGCAACCTGAGTGCGGGATCAACGGTGTCGTTGTCGTCGTTGTCGTACTCGTCGTACTCGTCGTCGTACTCGAGGGCGGACTTGTTGGGAAGTTGTCGAGGGGTGGAGGAGGAGGGAGGGTCTGTGACGACGACGGAGGAGATGGAGGGAAGGGACATGTCTCCTGCGGTGTTGGTGCGGGAGCGTTTCTTGCTCGGAGGAGCACGAGAGGCTTGGTTGGAGAGAGAGGGTGAGAAGAGAGAGGAAGGAGCAGACTGGGACTCACGGGAGAGGGACTCTGGGGCCATGTCGTGGGGAGCATCACGCTTCTGAGAATCGGATGGGACGGGAGTGGACGTGGGAGGACGTCGCGGGGAGGTGGAGGCGAGGATGATGGCGGCTGCGGCCTTGGACTTGAGACGAGGCTTCGGACGAGGACGACGCTGTGGAGGTGGATCGTGGACGGAGGTGGAGGAAGGGAGGGGAGGGGATTCTGAGAGGAAGAAGAGGAAGAGGAGGAAGGGGGGGACAAAAAGGTGAGCGGGGGGAAGAGGAAGAGTGGAGAGTGGAGAGGGAGAAAAGACTGACGACTACGAGAGATCGGTGCGGACTGGGCGAGGGTGACGTCGTCCATGGAATGGGCGAGATCTGGGATTGGCGAGGGTGAATTGGCGGGAAAGAAGAGGGAGGAGAGGATATGATACGAACCATCGAGGGCTGGGGTGGCGAGGACATTGGCCAAACGAGGGCGGACGTCTAAAAGAGGAAACAGGGTTAGTGTAGAGAACGGACGGGAAACGAAAGGAAGGGGCAAAGCGTCGAAAGAAAGGAACGGATGGGAGGGAGCTGGGTTGCCGCAACATGGCGACGGAGAGACATGCGGTAAAATGGACGTGGGCGTGGACGCGTTCACGTTCATAGCTAGAAGTGAGGAGAAAGACCGCAACCTCTCGAACGACGGATATGCGGCTGAACGAGACAGAGGAGAACAGACAACCAACTACCACATGGTGGATATCACGAGGGGTGCGGGTGCGGGAAAACGGGTGCCACATGGCCGCATATAGGCAAACGAGGGATATGCGGTAAACGAGGGGTGAGGGACGCACCTGTAGAGTCTTCGGGAGATGACGGGATGAGAACCTCGGGCGGATGCGCGGGAGAGCGATCGAGTCCTGAAGACCATGGGTCGGGCAGAGAGGACGGTTGGTGGGTTAGAGGAGACGCGAGGAGGTCGTCCTCAGCGTCCGTGAGAGGCTTGTCGGCGAGATCGGGACCACTGGACGTATAGGCGGAAGGCTGGGCGACCGGGGAGCGTGGACGCAGATTTTCGGCCAGCATCCGCCTCCCAGCTCCAATGCGGGAACCAGCGCCGATCATGGAGTCTGAGGATGTCAGCACGGACGCGCGATGGACGGGAACGGGGACGGCTCACCCAACGTGCGTTGCTTGACATTCGACTTGGGTTCGTAGAGACTCACGCCGAGCTGCGTCAGTCTGTCTTTGGTCTGGGACGCGGAGAACATGAACGGCATGGTCCTGGGAGGGGGGGCGTCGACGTCCTGCTCCTGCTCCTCCTCCTGGCCTTCGTCGTCGTCAAGTTGGTCGTTTGGGAACTGGTACAAGGGGCGATCGTCTTCGGGGACGTTGGTCGTGTCGACCTCGGCGTCGAAGTCGATCGCGCGCTCGCGATGCTCGTACGCACTCCGGACGAGGGCCTGGGGACGAAGGACTCGTCAGCGGGGGGCGTTCCCGACGCTCAGGCTCGGCTCACCTGGAGTAGATCCTCAGCGATACCTCTGATCTCCGGGCGCATGGGTCTGTTCTTTCGGGTACCCTCTTCGTTCATGGTGATGGCGTGGGCGAACGAGCACTGCTGCAGAGACTTGCCGAACTTCTCGATCCACTTGAAGTCGTTCTGTCGGGAGACGGTCCTGAGGCTGTGCTCGTTCTCGTCGACAATGTCGAAGGCGAGGTCCTTGGTGTCGCGCACGTCGAACTCCACCCGGTCAGGCCAGGTGATGGTGCGTTCGTCGGACCCGTCGAGTCCGGGCATCGGTCGTCCTTTGTCAGCATCGAGGGCGCAGACCAGCATGTTCTCAAGGACGTGACGCAGCCACCCGGACGCGCTTCCAGGCGATCCGAGCATGTCGACGCGGTAGTCAACGATGGCCGAATACTCGACGATGGCGGAGGCGATCGTCTCCCTGCGGCAGCGTGACTCGCTGGGGTCAGTCGACCGCCCCCATGGGACGGTGTGGAAGTTGAGGAGGGTGACGACGCGGGAGAAGGCCTTGGGGACGCTGGTGAGCTGGGCGTCGCGCAGCCATGGCTCAAGGAAGTCCTTGGTGTTGGGTTGCGCAGAGCGAC
Organism: Boletus patriciae; assembly: GCA_038093075.1. Taxonomy (NCBI): domain Eukaryota; kingdom Fungi; phylum Basidiomycota; class Agaricomycetes; order Boletales; family Boletaceae; genus Boletus; species Boletus patriciae. Next base: position 18,535 of record JBBPRK010000602.1, read on the forward strand.
CCCTCATGAGACCCTTGACGGCCTCCTCGAGGACCAGCATCTCGAGATGCAACTCCTTGCGGAAGTGCATCTCTGTCGAGGGGGCGGTCGTCAGTCAGGAGGCTCGCACGTCGTCGCTGGCTCGCTCACTCACCTTCGCTGTCGTCGGGATTTCTCTTCACGACCATGGGTTCTCCCGCCTGCCAGAGGTCGGACACCTTTGCCTCGCCTTCGACGAGCATGTACTCCTTGACCGCCTTGGCGGACGTCGGTCGCTCTGGCATCCGACGCAAGAGAAGGTCCTCCTCCATGCGCAACATGGCGGCGACGTTGTCGACGAGACACCAGACTAACTGTGAAGCGTCGTCGTCGTCAGCACTGCATCAGGTTAGGAGAGACAGCTCACCATGTTCGCGGCGCGTGGTATCAGGTCTTGATTGAGGTCTGGATGGGAGACGAAGGCTCTGAGCATGTCGGCGGTCGCGGATCCGAAGCGCCATCGACTGGATCCGATTATCTTGCTGTGATGCACCAGGGGGCTGAACCAGGACGAGACCTGAGGCGCCGTGGACGAGTCCGTCCGGGTCGCTGGTCAGCGCGTGCGCAGTCGGACTGCTCGACTGGCGTCTCTCACCTCCTGCAGCGCGTTCGAGACGCGCTTCAGCTGCTTGGACAGCGCCTTCCAGAAGGAGACGCACATGAAGGGCATGTGGTGCGGTTGGGTGGGGAACTCGCTGGGCCGCAGCTCGAGGAGGAGCTTCGCCTTGGACCAGCAGTCCCTCCAGGCGGTCTTGACGTCGTCGCTCGCGTCATGCTTCTCCGCGCTGTCCGGCCACTTGCTCACATGGTGCCTGAGGTGGTCGACGACGTCGAGCACGTACTTCCTGTATGCGTCCACCCACGTCGCATGGCTCGAGCCTATGAGCTTCCAAGCGTCGCCTCGGTCGAGGTGCTTGCGGTAGATCTCGTCGAGCTTGGACCTGAGCTCGTCGTTGATGGCCTGCGTGACGGGGGTGGCGTCGATGAGGCGTCTGAGCTGCCTCTGGACGATGCTTCGGGCGGCGCTCCTCTCCTCTTCGGACGCGCTGCGGTCGAGCCATACGATCCTGGCCTCGGTCACCGCCCTGTCGTCCCATTCGACGGTGTTGAAGCACGCGCGCAGGTGCTGTTCGAGGAACAGGATGACCGCGGCGAGAAGCTGTGGGAGGGGAAGGTCAGGAAGCGGAAGCGGGGGCGAAACCGAACGTGGGACTCACCCCACCGTGAACGGACAGCATGTCCTTGGTGAGCGTCGAGATCTTGAACACGTCCGAGTGCGTGTAGTGGTTGAAGGAGTTGTCGACGATGACCTCCAGCACGCGGAACACGTAGTCCTGACAGAGGAGCTGTCCGATCTTGTACGCGGGCGTGTACGACTTCGTGTCCTTGTCCAGCTTGAATTCGTGCCATTTCTTCCCGTCGACGCGCTGACCTGCACGGAATCAGTTCCATGCAATGTCAGACATTATACCCGAATGAGTGAACTTCCACCTCAATCTTACGAGTGGCATTCCTCAACACAACCCTGGTAGATGACCA
>JBBPRK010000603.1:0-20055 GCA_038093075.1 Boletus patriciae
CCCCATCATCTCTACTCTGAGCTCACTCCCACTACGCTCAAGTAACTCCTTTGTCGTAACCAAGATACCTACCAAGAGTCCTAGTAAGTCTCCACTAGGAACGCACTCCCTTCCTGTCCCTGCGCAATCGAGGTCCTAGCGATCTCGATAGTAGGAACAAGCGAGATCGTAGCGCTTTCAAGTTGTCCGAGTCGCCGTGCAAACGAGGTTCTTCCTCAAACAGGAGATGCACAGCAACCTCGGGGTGTTGCGGGTGTCCACGTCCATGCAAGTAGCGGTGGAGCTTATGTGTGAACAGTGTTTCGATCTCCTCAGTCATTGGAAGCGCTTGCGAATTATGGTCTTCGGGATACTCGATATCCTGGTCTTCAATGCTGATAAACTTGAGGTTTGATATAAGGTCATTAGGCTCTCGGATTGAGCGGTTGTATATAGTGGGAATGATTATCTTGTAACAATTGTCTTTGAGGAGTGTCTGTCACGCGGGTTTGTAAGTACTGGGTCAGTTGTCCATGGTACAACAGCAAGACACACATCAGATATGTTAAGGGTGTTCGAAACCCTTATTTTGAAACCTCGGATGAAGCTCATGATGGCTGGAGATTCCGACACGTTTGGATTGGGACTACCAAATAGCACGGCAGAGTAGAAGGCCTTCGTCACAAGGTTCCATTCCACTTGATCTAAGCCTGCCAGCTCAACCGGCTATTATAGTGTTGTAAGAGCGGCACGTGTTCTTCTAAGCGGGACGGACTTACGTTCATGTTGAGATGCTCCATAATGAGTTGGGATAAGTTCGAGCCCACGGTAAGGTTGATACGACTGTCACAGTGGACTGGCCATTGTCACAGGATGGAGGCGCTATCAGGCATCACCTGATCAATCAGCCAAAGGTCCGTCAGCGCCACCCATCCACCGATGGCGAACAAAGGTAGAATGGGGGAGAGCGGCTCTGGACCCTTCCCAGTTATGAAAATATACGCAGCGGTAGTCCAACCAAGGGCTTGAAAGTTGCTCCAGCGCTGTGGACTGTTGACGATAGAAGACAGGTTGAGGCATTTATAACCTGTCTTCATGTCATAGTCCGCACGACAGAGTTTGGGGTCGTTGACAACGAACTCAATGATTTTATCGAGCACAGTGCGCTCAACCCCTACTCCAATGCCATTGCCACTGCAGCAGAGAATTAGTGCATTGTTCGATACACAGACTATCTTACTTACATGTTCCAAACACGGCAGGAATGGAAGATGTTGGTCAAGTTGAAACCTTGATCAACGTCGACCAATGGAGGTAAGATGACCCGTTTGCCGCTGAACTCTGCTTTTACACAATCGATAAAGACTTTGGCAGCGATGTCAATGTCTGGTGCGGTAACATGGAGACGCGTGATGGCGTTTCCTATGAGACTATGCCCAACTGGAGGAAGAACCTCCCCGGAGGAGGTAATTGGTTCCCATAAGTTCATACTAACTTCTTGCATCCACGAAGTGAGAAGAGTCACTCCATCCATTAATGCGAAGTTGGGCAGCGGACGGGAATGAACAAGCTGATCGAATTGGGGGAAGTTGGCATTAGCGGGTGTCGCCATGGTGATCCTGCTAGTTGAAGTTGAAGCCGAATGAGAAATGGTGGAACTTTGTGTGAAGCTTTCGGTAGTGGTCTGGTGGGGGGGGAGGGGGATGTCTGAGAGAAGTGGGAGGTCATGAGCAGGTTCGTGGTCGGCAGCACAAGATGCCTGAGGCTGTAGGATAAGTAAAGTTGAGTGTTCGACAAGTAAATGATGTCAACCATACCATCGGACACTGTGGAAGGCATGTAATCGATTCCCCAGACTCAAGATGATCTTCAGACATGAACCCGTCCATCACGCGCTGGGCAAGGCAAAAATGTTGTCCAGGGGAGAGTGGCAGGTTGGTGGGAAGCGGACCAATGACGTTCGCAAGAGTGGGGCCTGTTTGCGAATGATGTGAACGAAAGGTATAGAAGGATCTGAGTGTTCGATGGAGCCACTCACATAACCATAAAAGAGGATTCTGACTGCACGGATTGGCAACTTTAGATGCAACATCCTTGAGGAACTTGATGGTGATGAGGCGACCAGGTTTTTCGACTGGTTTCAACTTTCGAGCGCCGTTTCGAGTGTTTCCAGGTACGGTGAACTGATACCCTTCTTCGGTGTACTCATGGTCACCAGGGGTAATGTGAGAAGTAGGATATTGTTCGAGATACAACCCATGCCGGTCAAGATAAGAATACAGTTGGTCTCCAACCTGTGTCCAAACTGCTTGCATCTCGTCGGTCACAGTCACGGTCACGGAGAGTGCGAGATTGTATTCAGACAGCTGGCGTTGAAGACAAGGTACTTTTGCCAAGTAAAGGTAGAAGCTACCTGTCATATCCATGCCCGATCCTCCGATTCGGTCCGCACCCGTTCCCGACCCAACCCTGATCCATACCAAGTACCTCCACCGGACTTCGCCTCGGACCTATACCGTTCTCCATATCGGACCTCCATTCTCACTGCCTCCTTCCGTTCCTATGCTTTATCTCCTTTTAGTTAGTTCACTCTCCATTGTATACCTACGACCCTTCATCGTTACTATGTTATCCCACATGTCTCCCTTTGTCACCATTCCTCCTCCATATGCCTTCTCCATTCTCCGTCCTTTACCCACATGCACTTCGTACCTTCCCACATGCTTCTCCATACTTACATCCGACCCCCGATCCGAACGTCATAGTATATAAGCCCTCTGTACTCCGCCTTTGTACTTCAGTTCGTATATCAACTAAGTCTCCCATCCTCTCACTCGAAGTCCTCCTTCGTGCCTCCACTTCCCTCCGTACCTCTGCACCTCTGTCCCTCTGAAATCAAGGACAACGACCTCGGCAAGGGCATGACACATAAGTCTACACCAAGTCCTGACTAAGTCCCCACTTTCATATCTCCGTTGGGCCTCCAGTCCACCTCTGTAACTAATCTCTATCTCCCTACCGTCTCCTCCGTCGGACTTGAGCCTGGAGGACCCGGACTTGACACTACTGCGAAAGGGATCATGAGCTTCACTTGGACTATGAAACAACTAAAACATCCGTCAGAAATGCATGGGATAAGCACTGTAATCTCACTTACACTGTATGGAATTAGTAAGATGTCGAATGTCTGAACAAATGGACTCATGCTTGCACCAGCATGATTGCCAGATATAACCCTAAGGCTCGAGTGGGAAGTCCTACTATTACCATTCCGGCCGCTGGCAATGCGATGACCTGGAGCTGACTGTTACGGCTCGGTACGCCTTACAGCGTCCTAACGGACTTAGTCGTTTTTTTTCCTTCCCTTCCTTATCTTATCAGATTAACTTATGACAGCTACGCTGTCTCCATGCTTCCCCTTTCTCTTCACATTATGCTGCATGCACTCCTCACCTCCTTCATCTCCGTGCAGTGCATGGCTATGTCTCACTTCTTTTCTTCCATTCTGCCACCGCCGTGCGGTCACCTCATGCATCACTTCGTTTCCATTCCATGGCCATGCTCGATGCACGCTTCCACCTCATGCTACTAGGATCCGGTATATTCTAGAACAGTCATCGGTAGATCCGATACAAACATGTACATACATAGGTAGTAGTATATAAGGGCGCAAGTCCCAGCCAGAGAACTCCAGTTTAGTTCTCTTGGTTTTTCCCCTATCAACCAGTGAGATCATCTCCGCAACCAATTGCTAGTGCTTTTGGTGCACTTTCCTTCTTCAATTCCCTAGAGTACCAGTTGACGCTGGTTACCATTGGGTTGTTTCACTGACATGCCGAAAGGCCCTGAGATTACACCTGAACCCCGTTGACCAGAGAAGTGGGCCACATGACGATCATTCGTGGATTCCACTCGAGCTCCATCGACTGTGCAGCCATGATGGTTAGGACCTTGCCAGGGAGCTGCAGGTGGTGCAGATGGGTTGACCATTGACTGCACGTGGCTGGGACCCACACTAGCTGCAAAGTTGTGGTTTGGAGGCTGTACTGACGAGGAAATGGGTGCCGTAGGAAGTGCGTGTGCTAGCCACGATTGGGCACAGATGCCAGTGGGTGTTTGAGCAGAGCACAAGCTCTGGAGGATAAGTGGACTTGTTAGCGCCTAGAATTATTATATAGTCATCAAGCACAAGCCACCATTGATTCAGATAAAGTGCGTACATGGGTAAACTGAAGGCAGCCTGATTCACTGCAACCACCTTTGGGTGGCAAAACTATTGCTGGCTGTGGAGCAGGGGACTCATGGTTGTCGTAACAGTGGCTACAAATACAGACTAAGGTATCTTGAGGTGTCTGAAAAGAATGTGAAGTTGTCTGGACATTTGCTGTTGGGATACATACATTCAGAGGATATGCACTGATGAATACAGCACAGTCACACATTATTGAGATGCAACGCTGGCGAGGCTCTACAGACATTTTCTGAGGACTTGAAAAGCGGGTAATGATGGGTGGGATGAGAAAGTGAGAGGACGAGAGAGGCGGGCCTCCTATGCCTCCCACCCATTGGGTTCTGTGACCGTTGGGAGGGTGACTTAGAATTTTGAACTTGAATGCTCATCACCTTTCAACGATTTGATCCATTGACCTGGAGGCTTTCTGAGTTGGCCAGAGCTTCCGAGTCTGGCGTTGGCACTAGGTACAGTACTCCAGGCCTGCAGCTGGCCTCAGATATCTCAGTAGACAACGAGCAGGCCTGGGGCTAGAATGGTGATTGATGTTGGCGTTAAAGCCTTCTGTAGCTTATATCAAGGCTACAGTGTGGTACTTATCTTATCAGTCACATCTGATGGCTTCGAGAAGCCTGGTGGCTCTGCCTCGATCCGAGGCGTCATCTTCATGTGACCCTGATTTCAGATCGACACTTTTCATTGCTCACATTCCGATTTCATTGCTTGCATTCCAATTCTTCTTTTTCAATACAACGTTTTTGATTTCTTTTGGTGCAGAGCAGAACAGAATGACGGAAATCCTTTCCGTTGAATTTTCTTTTGACAGAATCTAAGAGAGGGCAGGAATTGCCCAATGCTCAGCCGCTGCCTAAGATGGATGAAGACGACTGAGGTGTTTGTAACTGAAGTGAAAGTATATATACTATGGGCGGAGGTACACTTGTATTATGTTACCTGCAATATTAATGTGGTGATGAACCTGAATGAAGAATAGTAATGGATTAAGCGAAGAAGTCAAAAGCTTAAGCGAACTTGTTAAAACACTTCCGGTACTAGCAGTACTTCTGAGTCCGGAACAATGTGGGAAAGTTCCGGAAGTGGTTCCGGAATAGTGCCAGTGGTTCTGGATCCAGAAGGGCACAAGAACTTTTGGAACCGGTTCCGAAAATGTGGTTCCAGGTTCGGGACCCAGAAGTGTTGGAACTGTTATGGTTGAATACTGTCATCACTCCCACTTTATCTCACTGCTACTCTTTGTCATTAACCAAGACTACCAGCTTCCTAGTAAGTCTCCACTAGGATCCTACTCCCTTCCTGTCCCTACGCAAACGAGGTCCTTGCGATCTTGTTAGGTTATGAGCCCTGCTCTAACAAGGAGTTTATCTTATTGAATTCTTGATGCCTCCTTCGTGGCGTGCTGGGTCTTGGTTACTCTACTTCTTGATCCAGGTCAACTACTTGACCACATTTGCGTTCAACCTAGCGTTGGGAAACCCAGCGACTAGAGACAATCACTCAATCTGCATCTCTTGCCTCACAGGCGAGATGATGTTTCGTCGGACTGGACCAAACTCATGCTCTTTGACTTTGAGTCTAGTGGGTGGAAACTACGCTTACCACTTGACTGTGGTTCTTAGAACCATGCCTCTTGAAACCCAAGAGAGACCCACAAGTCAAGAAGGTATGATAGAAGAGCTTGCTCCGCTTGTCTCTTCTATTCCCCCACTCCCGGTTCACACTCCTGCCAACACTCGGATTGTACCACCTGGTGTTCCATTCCAAGTTCCTTGTCCTCATTGCCAGTACCCTTTGGAGAGAGGTGAATATTGCCGATTGCATCATGAGGAAGGAATCACGATTCTATATCAAGGTCCTGAGGTATCACTTGAAGAACATCACCAAGTTCCTTTCCTCTTCCTTCCAGTTGGTCGCTTACAGTGTCCATTCTTGAGCAACTTGGATTCTACTCGGGCAACATGTGCTACTAGCCTGACCTCAATAACCTCATCACCCGTAGAAGCGATCATCCCTATCAGTCAACATGCCCGTTACCGAGCTCCTGATCCCAGTGTACCCACCAATGTACCAGCAGGACAACTTCACGTCCGCAAAAGTCTGGGACGGACAGTTAACAGAGCTTCACCAAGTTCCAGGAGTGGAATTCCAAGGCCCACCACAAGATGTGGTGGAGATGACATTCACACACTTCCTAACTCCCCGGGAGGTCACACTTCCGGAGACAGCAAGCACATGGAAAGTACTTGAAACTCTTGAAGACAGCACATGGTGGGTAATGACGGTGGGCCCTCATTACCAGTCCCACCGCCTACCCCCACTAGATCAGACTGAGGCTAACACCTCAGGCCGCATGTGCCTTCCCTTTCAAATCAGGCCATGCGAGACCAGGGCGCAGGCAATGCACCTGGTTAACGCGTTCATGTACCATGATGAGTCGATCATGCAGGCATATGAAGGTGCCGGCTGGGCTTTCCCAGTCAAGACGTATGAAGACACCTTCATGACACGAGTACATTTCCAAGGGTTTGAAATCTTGCAGCAAACTCACTTCCCTCTGAACTTTCCTCATCATGTTGACTTAGAAAACTCCCTCACTCCAAACTGGCTTCCTCCAGCAGAAGTCTTAAACAACCCTAGATGCTGGATAACGCGCCAGTTTGCACCATGGCCAAGTGACTGGAACAAGACTTTCGACACTCAACAGCACCACCTCTTCAAATACTCACATACCACTGCTCATAAAGCTCAATGTCATTTGCAGCGACTCATCAAAGCGGCAAAAACTCAAAATGAGCTTGATGCCATATATGAAGCAGTTAGAGGAGGAGCTGGTTGAAGAAGACATTGAGCTGTTGTGGAAGAAGACGAGAGAAAGTGAAGACTTTACAAACAGTCTTGAATATCTCTTCAAATCACTTATCCCTTCTTCATGGCCAATGTCTGGTTTTTCTCATACTTCGTATGATTCTTCTTTTCCTATTCCCTACTCAAATTTCTTGGAACTCAATAGTGCTTCACTTCATTCCATGTATGTTCCCTATTCCTCTTGCAATGATCTTTCTATTTGTGTACAGAAGGGCTTTATTATTGATACAAACATCAATAACCCCCATTCCTTTGGGGAGATGAATTTTATTTTGTTTGAAAATCATGCCCATCTGCCAATGTGCGCAAGCGTATTGTGACAAAACACAAAAAGACATCCAAGTAAGGAGGAACGAAGCACTTATTGGCTTTCTTGATATGGGATTGGAAAGAGAAAGAAGTTTACCAGATGGCTAGGTGCAACAAAACCACCGATTACATTAGGATCAGGTTCTGCATCCACTCCTATCCCTTTCAGCTTGGTATCTTATCTCTATGAAACTTTTGTTCCTCACGATATCTTTTCAGATCTCCTCTAAACAGATAACATGGCTGCCCTTACCACTTCTGAAATCAAAATTGATGGTCAACTTCTTTCTCATATCCCCATCCTTGTCAGACAATCCAACTACTCCATCTGGCATGTGAAGATACCCTTTCCACATATGGAGTGTGGGAAATTGTCGAAGGAACTAACACTTATGCTGGTACCATAGCAGCAGATCAAGAAAAGTGGAAGCTTCTTGATAGACGCATGCTTGGTCTCATTGCCAGCACTCTCAACAACTCCCTCATAAATCATGTCTTCTATACATGGGCTCCTCCGGTCGGTGCTGCTGCACCAACCTTTCCTTCTGTGGCAAAAGCCCTCATGGATAAACTCCATGTGCTCTTTGGGATCACCAGTCTCACTGGGCAGTTTTTACTTTTCCACAGAGCTATGCAGATTCGGGTTAAACCCCAAACAGCAAATGAGAACATCAGTGCTCTCATATAGCTGTTTGACCAGTTACGTCAAGCTGGTCTCAATCTTCCACAATCGTTCCGTGCCATGATCCTCCTCTCCCATCTTCCCAACGACATGTTCACACTCACCTTCACCATCACACAAACTGTTGCCGTTGCCAACTTCGACCTAGAAACCATAGCCAGCAGGATTCTTGCTGAGATTGATCTATGGGCTACGTGTTGACCACTCACCTCTCAGATTTCCGCTGTACAATCCGAAGAACACTCTGCCAACAGGACCATTGTTATATGGCATGGCCCTCCACCACAAAATCAGTGGAAGGGTCAGACTAGCTCTTATCAGAGCAAACCACCGTACCAAGGAAACCAATCTGGTCAGAATCAACAAGGTTCTGGTTCTAGTCTGCAAAGATAGAACAACCAGAAAGGTAAAGGTCCTGCGAGGGCTAAAAACCCCTTGAAACAGCAGAAGAGGTCGTGGTATAATCAGCGTAAGCAGCAGCAGCAACAGGCCAACCCTAAAGGAAAGGGTAAGGCTAATGAGGTGTTGTTTGTCAATGAAGTCGAGATGTATAATGCATGTGTGGAAGATGGAGAAACCCCACTCGTCTTTGAAGAGAATGACCCTCTTTTCAAAGATGACCCTCTCTTCAGGTTTACAGATTACCTGGAGGAAGGAGAAGAAGGAGAACTCATGGATGTTGATGAAGACGCATCATCAACAGCAGCACATGTGGGATGGGACAAACATGAAGAAGGACTCAACATTGCCAGGCCCTCTCAGCCCTTTCAGCACAACTCCTTCTGAAGTCCCTCCAGAAGAGAGTATAGTTGTTGAGGGACAAGATGAAAGAAGAAAGACGTCGGTGATGAAGAAGCAGAAGAAGAAGAAAGTTTCTTTTTCTCTTGGTGGTCTTGTATTGGGCTGTCATCACAACACCACTGATCACTTTGATCATGTAGAATCTTTCCTATCAGCTTCGCCTGAGGAGGTTGCCGTGGCTATGCCACAAGACCTGCCTGTGGAAGCCCCACAGCCAATAGGAAACCGGATGTCCATGTACGAAACCATAGTATATGACTCTGAGAATGATGATGACCTTTGCTATTATTCTGGCACTTTTGCGCTTGGAGGAGATTCTGATAAAGACTTCGCCAAAAGTCACTGGATGATTGACAGTGGCTGCACTGATCATCTTACACTGTTTAAAGATGACTTTGCACACCTAGGAACATCTGTCCGCTCTGCCACCGTTGCAAACAGACAGACAGTACTGATGTATGGTCCTGGAAAGATCATACTTCAGAGTTTCAAAGGATCCGAACCAATTGTTTTGGATGAGGTGTGGTATGCACCACATGCAGTGCACAGACTCCTGTCTGTGAACACCCTCACTGGCCAAGGCTACAGGTGTGTTATCAACGATCAAGAAAGTAGAATCTGGAACGCAAGCAGAACCTTGGTGATCCGGGCAGCTGCCTCATCTCCAAGGAACAATCTTCACTGGTTTCAGTCATGATCAATTACTCCATAGAGGGTTGCGGCCATTGGTCGTTATGATCATGGATCAATCAATTCCCTTGTGGAGGAAAACTCTTACGAATGTTGGCACCAACACTTTGGACATCTGTTCAGGAATGCACTCCATCAAGCTCCCTCCAGAGTCACTGGCCTTCCATCCATCATCCTTCCTGATTCCATTCCACCTTGCAAAGGTTGTGCACTAGGAAAAATGCATGATTGTTCCTACCTGCCCTCAGGCAAACGAGCCTCCTGCCCACTTGCACTGGTTCACACTGACCTTGTTGGCCCTATGCCAGTGGAATCATGATCACGCGCTTGTTATGTTCTTACTTTCATTGATGATTTTTCCAGTTACTCGCTTGTTGCATTCATTCATAACAAAGATGCCACTTCACAGCATTTCAAGACTATGGTTTCCTGGGCTGAAACCTTCACTGGTCACTTGCTCACCTCTGTACATTCAGACCGTGGGGGGGAATTTATGGCTGGAGAGTTACAACAGTTCTTCATGTCCAGAGGAGTCACTCATCAGACCTCCGTTCCACACACACCCCAGCAAAATGGTTGTGCAGAGAGGTTCAATCAAACTCTACTAGAAAAAGCAAAAGCCATACATCATAATGCTTGTCTGCTGAAATCTTTCTGGCAAGATGCTGTCAAAACTGCATTACATATTTATAACTGACAACCAATACATTGTCACGAATGAAGAACACCTCTTGAACTATTCAAGGGAGATAAGCCTGATGTTTCCTACTTTAGGGTCTTTGGAACACTCGCATACGTTTAGATACACCTGGATCAGCGAGAGGACAAGTTGTCTTCTAAATCAGAGGAGATGATATTTATAGGATATGAGCCAAACACAAAGGGATATCGCTTCTGGTCTCAGCAGTAACGACGAGTTTTTATTTCCACTAGGGCCATTTTCAATGAACAAGTCTTTCCTTATTATTCCAGAGGCAAAGAGGATGGACCTGCCCCTATTCCAGCCAAAGAAGAAAATCCGCAAGCAATGGACGACTCTTCACAAGATGATAATCACCAACCAAGGGATCCGGAACCCCGTCGTGACATACTTGTACAGCAACTGCTTGGTTTTGGTCTTTCCAATCAACCAATTCCTCCTGATCATGGACAGAGATCAGGAAATATTTCACCCTGGAGAACACCATCGGAAACTAGGCGACCACTATCCTTTAAACAGGAAAGTTGACCTATATCACCACCATTCTACGATACACCCCCAGGAGATCCACCTTCATCTCCATCACAACAGCCATCTTCTTATCATCCATCACCTATGAAACCTGCTCAAAAGAGACGTGCTCAAGTCAATAAGAGAGCCACACCACCTAAAACGGTATACAAACCGGGATCTGGTTATGCTACTTCAGATGAAGAAGAGCAACCAGAAGAAGGCCTCTTTACTCAAGCATGGTTACCTTCCAGACAGTCACCGGAAGAGACACTTACTCAATTCTGGGTGAGACCCCATCAGTACCATCTCAACAGAGATGAGAGGTCACTTTTTAGACCACCTACTGAAGCTAGAAGATCCACTTGCATTCCTGTGTCATAGGTACTACCCGATAACGCATACCGGAATAGACCTCCTATTGAAATCGAGCAAGATCTCCAGCAGGGCCTTGATGCAATCCAGGAGGAGCAGATGATAGTTGAACCAACACTGGTCGAACTGCCAAAACTGACCAATGAGGAAGATGACATCGGAGATATGTATTCATCAAAATGGATACGTCATCACATGACACTTGCTGTGGATTCCAGTCCAAACCCCCTTTCAAAACATTACAAGGATGTTCTTAAGCTGCCAAAACAGGAGCAAGAATTGCGGACTGCCTCGATGAAGAAGGAGATAACCTTGCTTCACAAGAGAAAGGTATGGAAATTGGTGGACCTACCAAAGGGTCGTAAACCCATCAAAGGGAGATGGGTATGTGCTTTGAAATCAGACGGCCGAAGAAAATCTTGTTTCATTGTGAAAGGATTCACTCAAGTCTTTGGAATAGACTATGAAAACACCTTCTCACCAGTAGCAAGGTTCAAAACCCTATGCCTACTCTTGTCTCTTGCAGCACTGCATGATTGGGAAATCGAAGCCCTAGATGTCAAGACTGCCTTTTTGTTTGGCGAGCTGGATGAAGAAGTTTACATGGAACAACCCAAAGGTTTTGTGGTAAAGGGCAAGGAGAAAAAGGTCTGTTGGTTGGGGAAAGCCATCTACAGCTTAAAGCAAGCTGCGCTCCAATGGAACAAGCAGCTGCACAAGAGTTTCCTGGAGATGGGATTCATCAGGTGTAAATCTGACCCAGGAACTTACTTCAAAATCGTTGGAGGAGAGATTATAATCCTTCTCGTCTATGTCAACGATGCTCTTTTTATGGGTAGCAACAAGACACAAGTCCTCTCCCACAACAAAGATTTCATGAAGTGATGGGAATCTAGGGATCTTGGTCCTGCAAAGGAATACCTAGGAATGCAAATCACCAGAGATCGCAAGAAACATACAATCACTCTAGACCAAACCTGCTATGCAGAGGAAGTCATAAAATGCTTTGGTCAAGAGAATTGCAAAGAAGTCTCTGTTCCATTACCTACCGGGTACAACCCGAGACCAAACCAAGATCAGTCGGATGTCTCACTTCGAAGTCACTATCAGTCGGTCATCGGATCACTGTTATACATCATGCTTGGAACAAGACTAGACATTGCCTTTTCGGTTGTCAAGATGTCGCAGTTCTCTTCCAATCCAATGGAAGAACACTTGCAGAAGGTGCTATACATCGTGCACTATCTTTCATCCTCTAAGGATCTCTGCATTCAGTACTCAGTGACTGGTAATCAAAATGGGCTTTGTGCCTACTTTGACACAGACTGGGCTGGAGATGTTGAAACATCACGTTCTACCACTGGTTATGCTATCTTCTTAGGAAATGGCATTGTTTCGTGGCTATCTAGGCAACAACAAAGGGTGACACTTTCTTCCACAGAAGCCAAATACTGCGGGATGACAGTGATAGAGAAACAACTTCACTGGATCTGCAACGTCTATAAAGAGTTGGGATTCAAACTCAGTCCACTTCCCCTTTGTATTGACAATCAAGGTGCAATGTTTCTGGCTTCAAATCCTGCTTAGGAAGGACAAACAAAACACATTCGCATTCCTGAACACTACATCCGTGAAGCGGTGGAGCTTGAAGAAATCAAGTTATACTACATTCCCACCAATCTGCAATTTGCAGACATCTTTACAAAGAATCTTGGAAACAGAAATTCCAAGAAGGAAGAAAAGCTCTCTGACTTTCAAGATTCAAGACGTTATAAGATGAACATCAAGGAGGAGTGTCAAGAATCCTGGTATTTCTTATTCAGATCTTCTAATCCTGATACCAGGTTCTAGAGTCATTTTCACATGATCTCTTTTATGCTATTCATATTACGAAGGCCTAGACTCTTATCTATGACATCACTATGACATCATGAGTCTAGACACTTATCTCTTATCTATGGCGTCATTCTGACACCATATGATACCATTATTAGGATACACCATATCGGCCAATGGCCTTTATCCCTCTTATTGATTATCAGGGCTGTGTATCTCTTTATATCCTACTGCACACACATGTACAAACAGTACTGGGCAGTATATCAGACTGGCCTTACAGCCAGTCTCAATAACAAACTATCTTGTTCTCATTCCCCCATCATCACTGCTCTGAGATCACTCCCACTCTATCTCACTGCTACACTTTGTCGTTAACCAAGACTACCAGCTTCCTAGTAAGTCTCCACTAGGATCCTACTCCCTTCCTGTCCCTGCACAAACGAGGTCCTTGCGATCTTGTTAGCCTGTACACTGTGCTTCCTCTCCACACTCCCAACATCCTCATCTCGACGTCTCTGCCTGGGTAGTTGCGTGACACGCTTGGTGCACATGCACTGTCTGTCTGATAGTGGCCTTGGCTGGATCGTGGTGGAGTGCGGCTGCGTCCATGGACGTGCTTGCTGTTGATGTGGCAGCGGTCTCGTCTGTGGACGTATCCGCTCTGTTCGCTGGGTTGTCGGCACGTTCATGTGGGTGATCCATGGTCTTTGTGCCCGGTCCCGTGGCTGCAGCTGCTTCATTGTCTCTCCCGTGCAGTGTTTCACCCATCTCGCCCACTCTACCCATCTCCTCGACTCTTCCGTGGTTTCTTGGTAATGACGGTGGGCCCTCACTACCAGTCCCACCACCTACCCCCGCTAGATTGAACTGAGGCTAACACCTCAGACCGCATGTGTCTTCCCTTTCAGATCAGACCATGCGAGACCAGGGCACAGGCTATGCACCTGGTTAACTCGTTCATGTACCATGACAAGTTGATCGCACAGGCATATGAAGGTTCTGGCTGGGCTTTCCCAGTCGAGATGTTAGAAGATACCTTCATGACACGCGTCCATTTCCAAGGGTTTGAAATCTTGCGACGTACTCACTTCCCTCCGAACTTCCCTCATCATGTTGACTTAGAAAACTCCCTTACTCCAAACTGGCTTCCTCCAGTGGAAGTCTTAGACAACCCTAGACACTGGACAATGCGCAAATTTGCACCATGGACAAGTGACTGGAATGAGGCTTTTGACACTTGACAGCACCACCTCTTCAAATATTTGAAAACCACTGCTCATAAAGCTCAACGTTGTTTGCAGCGCCTCATCAAGGCTGCAAAAACCCCAAATGAGCTTGACGCCATATATGAAGCAGTTAGAGGAGGAGCTGGTTGAAGAAGACGTCAAGCTGTTGCAGAAAAAGGCAAGGAAAAGCACAGACTTCTTGAACAGTCTTGAATACTTCTTCAATGTGCTTGTCCCTTTTTCATGGCCAATGTCTGGTTTTTCGCATGCTTCTTATAATTCCTCTTTTCCAATTCCCTATGCAAATTTCTTGGAACTCAATAGTGCTTCACTCAATTACATGTATGTTCCCTATTCCTCTTGTGATGATCTCTCTATTTGTGTACAGAAGGGCTTCATTATCAATATGGAAATCGATAACCCCCACTACTTTGGGGAGACAAATTTTATTCCATTTGAAAATCATGCCCATCTGCCAATGCGCTCACGCATGTTGAGACCAAACACAAAGAGACATCCAAGTAAGGAGGAATGAAGCACTTATTGGCTTTCTCGATATGGGACTGGAAAAAGGAAGAAGTTTGCCAGATGGCTAGGTGCAACAAAACCACCGGTGGTTACAATGGGATCGGGTCATGCATCCACATCTACCTCTTTCAGCTTGGTATCCTATCTTTATGAAACTTTTGGTCCTGACAATATCTTTTCAGATCTCCTCTAAACAGATAACATGGCTGCCCTCACCACTTCTGAAATCAAAATCGACAGTCAAATTCTTTCTTGTATCCCTGTCCTTGTTGGACAATCCAACTACTCCATCTGGCATGTGAAGATCAGAAACACCCTTTCTGCATATGGAGTTTGGGAGATAATTGAAGGAACTAACACGTATGCCGGTACCATAGTGGCAGATCAAGAAAAGTGGAAGCTCTTAGACAGATGCATGCTTGGCCTTGTCGCCAGCACCCTTGATGACTCCCTCATCAACCATGTCACTACATGGGTTCCTCCTGTTGGCACCGCATCACCAACATTTCCCTCTGTGGCAAAAGCCCTCATGGATAAACTCCTTACGCTCTTTGGGACTACCGGTCTTGCTGGGCAGTATTTACTTTTCCACAAGGTTATGCGGAATCGGGTTAACCCCCACACAGCAAACGAAAACATCAGTTCTCTCATACAGCTGTTCGACCAGTTATGTCAAGCTGGTCTCAATCTTCCACAGTCATTCCACGCCATGATCCTCCTTTCCCATCTTCCCGACGACATGTTCACACTCGCCTCCACCATCACACAAACAGTTGCCATTGCCAACTTCGACCTCAAAACTGTAGCCAGCAGGATTCTTGCTGAGATAGATCTATGGGCTACGCGTTGACCACTCGCCTCTTGGATTAGCGCTAGACAATGCGAGGAATCTTCTGCCAACAGGACCACTGTTATATGGTGCGGCCCTCCACCACAAAACCAGTGGAAGGGTCAGACCAATTCTTATCAGAAACCGCCATACCAATCAAACTACCAATCCGGTCAGAACCAACAAGGTTCTCCTGCTCCACAGCAGAAACAGAACAACCAGAAAGGTAAAGGTCCTGCGAGGGCCAAAAACCCCTCGAAACAGCAGAAGAAGTCATGGTATGAACAGCATAAGCAGCAGCAGCAACAAGCCAACCCTAAAGGAAAGGGTAAGGCCAATGAGGTGATGTTTGTAAACGAAGTCGAGATGTACAATGCATTTGTGAGAAGATCCACTCGTCTTGGAAGAGGATGACCCTCTTTTTGAAGACGATCCCCTCTTCAGGTTTACAGACCACCTGGAGGGAGAAGAAGGAGAAATCATGGACGTTGATGAAGACGCATCATCAACAGTCGCTCACACGGGATGGGACGCAAATGGAGAAGAAGAAAACAACAACGTTGCTGGGCCAAGTCAGCCCTTTCAGCACAACTCCTTCTGAACCCCTCGCAGAAGAGAGTATAGTTGTTGAGGGACAAGATGAGAGAAGAAAGACATCGATGACAAAGAAGCAGAAGAAGAAGAAAGTTTCTTTTTCTCTTGGTGGCCTTGTATCGGGCTGTCATCACACACCACTGATCACTTCGATCATGTGGAATCTTTCCTATCAGCTTCGCCTAAGGAAGTTGCCGTGGCTTCGCCACGAGACCTACCTGTGGAAACCCCACAGTACATAGGAAACTGGATGCCAATGTATGAAACTATCATATACGACTCCGAGAATGATGACAACCTTTGTTATTATTCTGGTGCTTTTGCGCTAGAAGGAGATCTTGATAAGAGTTTTGCCAAAAGTCACTGGATGATAGACAGTGGCTGCACTGATCATCTTACACCTTTCAAAGATGACTTTGCACACTTAGGAACAACCGTCCGTCATGCCACTGTTGCAAATGGACAGACAGTACCCATGTATGGTCCTGGCAAGATCATCTTGGAGAGTTTCAAAAGATCAGAACCAATCGTTCTGGAAGAAGTGTGGTATGCTCCACACGCAGCACACAGACTCCTGTCTGTGAACACCCTCACTGGCCAAGGCTATAGGTGTGTTATCAACAATCAAGAAAGTAAAATCTGGAACGCAAGCAGAACCTTGGTGATCTGGGCAGCTGCCTCATCTCCAAGGAACAATCTTCACTGGTTTCAGTCACGATTGATTACTCCAGAAAAGCTTGCAGCGACCGTCGGTTTTTTCAATCACGGATCCGCGAATGTTGGTCTTTATGATCATGTATCATATTCGCTTGTCAAGGAAGACTCTTACAAACTTTGGCACCAACACTGTGGACATCTGTCCAGGAATGCACTGCATCAAGCTCCCTCTAGGGTTACTGGCCTTCCATCCATCATCTGATTCCATTCCACCGTGCAAAGGTTGTGCACTCGGCAAAATGCATGATCATTCCTACCCACCCTCAGGCAAACAAGCCTCCCGCCCACTCGTGCTTGTTCACACCGACATGGTAGGGCCTATGCCCATTGAACTGCAATCACACGCTCATTATGTTCTTACTTTCATTGACGATTATTCTGGTTACTTGCTAAGCTGTTGCGTTCATCCGTAACAAAGACACCACTTTGCAGCATTTCAAGACTATGGTTTCCTGGGCTGAAACCTTCACTGGTCACTCGCTCACCTCTGTACGTTCGGACCGTGGGGGGGAATTTATGGCTGGAGAGCTACAACAGTTCTTCACATCTAGAGGAGTCACTCACCAGACTTCTGTTCCACACACACCCCAGCAAAATGGTCGTGCAGAGAGGTTCAACCGAACTCTACTAGAGAAAGCAGAAGCCATATGTCACAATGCTTGTCTGCCAAAGTCTTTCTGGCAAGATGCTGTTGAAACTGCGTTACATATTTATAACCAACAACCCATGCATCGTCATGAATGGAGAACACCTCTTGAACTAGTCAAGGGAGACAAGCCTGATGTTTCTTACTTTAGGGTCTTCGGAACACTTGCATACGTTTGGATACACCTAGATCAGTGACATGACAAGCTCTCTCCTAAATCAGAGGAGATGTCATTTATAGAATACAAGCCAAACACCAAGGGATACCGTTTCTGGTCACAGCAACAACATCGAGTTTTTATTTCCACTAGGGCCATTTTTGACGAACAAGTTTTTCCTTATTGTTCCAGAGGCAAAGAGGATGGACCTGCCCCTATTTCAGCCAAAGAAGAAAATCCGCAAGCAATGGACGACTCTTCACAAGATGATGATCACCGCCTTGGGGATCCAGACCCCCGCCGCGACATCCTTGTACAGCAACCGCTTGGTTTTGGTCTTCCCAATCAACCAATTCCCCCACCAGAACATGGACAGAGTTCTGGCCATACCTCACCCTGGAGAGAAACAAGGCGACCACCATCCTTTAAACAGGAAAGTTGACCTATATCACCATTGTTCTATGACACACCTCCAGGAGATCCACCTTCATCTCCATCACAACATCCATCTTCTCATCATCCATCACCTATGAAACCTGCTCGAAAGCGATGCGCTCAAGTCGATGAAAGAGCCACACCTCCTAAAATGGTTTACAAACCGGGCTCTGGTTACGCTACTTCAGAAGAAGAAGAGCAACCAAAAGAAGGCCTCTTTACTCGAGCATGGTTACTTCCCAGACAGTCACTGGAAGAAACACTTATTCAATTCCGGGCTAGACCGCATCAATACCATCTCAATCGAGATGAGAGATCACTCTTTAGGCCACCTGTCGAAGTCAGAAGATCTACTCACATTCCTGTGTCATGGGTATTACCCGACAACACATACGGGAATAGACCTCCTATTGAAATCAAGCGAGATCTTCAACAGGGCCTTGATGCGATTCAGGAGGAGCAGATGATAGTTGAACCAACACCGGTCGAACCCCCAAAACCAACCAATGAAGAAGATGATATCAGAGATATATATTCATCCAAATGGATACGTCACCACATGACACTCCCTGTGGATTCTAGTCCAAACCCCCTTCCAAAAAATTATAAGGACGTTCTCAAGCTACCAAAACAGGAGCAGGAACTTTGGACTGCCTCAATGAAGGAGGAGATTGGCTCCCTTCACGAGAGAAAGGTATGGGAATTGGTGGACCTACCAGGGGGTTGTAAAGCCATCAAAGGGAGATGGGTATTTGCTTTAAAATCAGATGGCCAAAGAAAATCCAAATTTGTCACAAAAGGATTTACCCAAGTCTTCAGAATAGACTACGAAAACACCTTCTCACCAGTTGCGAGGTTCGAAATCCTATGCCTACTCTTGTCTCTTGCAGTGCTTCATGATTGGGAAATCAAAGCCCTAGATGTCAAAACTGCCTTTTTGTTTGGTGAGCTGGATGAAGAAATTTACATGGAACAACCCGAAGGTTTCGTAGTGAAGGGCAAGGAGAAAAAGGTCTGTTGGTTGGGGAAAGCCATCTATGGCTTAAAGCAGGCTACACTTCAATGGAACAAGCAGCTGCATAGAAGTCTCCTGAAGATGGGATTTATCTGCTGCAAATCGGACCCAGGAACATACTTCAAGATCGTCGGAGGAGAAATCATAATTCTTCTCATCTATGTCAACGATGCTCTTTTTATGGGTAGCAACAAGACACAAGTCCTCTCTCATAAGAAAGATTTCATGAAGCGATGGGAATCTAGAGATCTTGGCCCTGCAAAGGAATACCTAGGGATGCGAATCACCAGAGATTGCAAGAAACAAACAATCACTCTAGACCAAACCTGCTATGCGGAGAAAGTCATAAAACACTTTGGTCAAGAGAATTGCAAAGAAGTCTCTGTTCCATTACCTACCGGGTACAACCCGAGACCAAACCAAGATCAGTCAGATGTCTCACTTTGAAGTCGCTATCAGTCGGTCATCAGATCACTGTTATACGTCATGCTTGGGACAAGACCAGACATAGCCTTTGCAGTTATCAAAATGTCGCAGTTCTGGTCCAACCCTACGGAGGAACACTTGCAGAAGGCGCTTACATCGTGCACTATCTTTCATCCTCTAAGGATCTCTGCATTCAGTACTCAGCGACTGGTAACCAAAATGGGCTTTGTGCCTACTCTGACACAGACTGGGCTGGAGACGTTGAAACATCACATTCTACCACTGGTTATGCTATCTTCTTAGGAAATGGCATTGTTTCATGGCTGTCCAGGTGACAACGAAGGGTGACACTTTCTTCCACAGAAGCCAAATACTGCGGGATGACAGAGATAGCGAAACAACTTCGCTGGATCCGCAACGTATATGAAGAGTTGGGATTCAAACTCAGTCCACTCCCACTTTGCATTGATAATCAAGGCGCAA
>JBBPRK010000604.1:0-20050 GCA_038093075.1 Boletus patriciae
TTGAACATGTTGGTAATCTAGGCCATGATAATGTAATAGTATTTAGTATGGATAACAATGGATGTTGGCAGCACTTGCCTTTTTATTGCTCTTCTGCACCAGCTTGATCTCCTGATCATCTTTGTCCGTGGGTTTGTTGGCACCATTGGCAGCAGTGTACAAACGTCCGAATTCATCCTTGACAAGTTCTTCTGTAGTCTTGATCCAATCATCCGGCCACTGAGCTGATTTGAAGTATGAAAGCGTGTGCCATGAATGGAGAACTAGGCTAATATTAGTACATGGCCAACATGTTATGAAAAATTAAAGTAGACATACCCATAGCAATCCGATACACCTCAGAGTTGTCAGTGAGTGAGTAATATTGATTGAGTGTTTTTCTCACGAGTGAGATGGCAGCACAAATGGACCGAAGGTAGCTAGTGTCATGTGAGTACTTCCTGAATTCCTTGTCAATGCAATCCATGACCGGAATTACTGTGGCGAGATTTGGTGTTGACTGTGAAAAGAACAAAGTAGCGTCCTTTAATATCTGAGTTTGTTTACATTTGGTCAATATACAGCATCAATGTGTTGTCAACATGCCTTCAACACGTCACAAAGTTGCTGAACGACCTTCCACTCATCATCTGTCAACTTAAACCTTCGCAGACCAAGCTCACTCCTTTGTGTGACAAGATCAATGGCCTATCGATGCTCTAAGGCATATTGAAGCATGTCAAAAGTTGAGTTCCACCGGGTGGCAACATCCCTAGGCATGAGACAGACATCCATCTTGAGCTCTTGCAAGATTTCCTTCCAGGTGGGAAGCACAATGGTTGTTGAGTGGATGATTTTGAATGCCAGTTTTTGCAGCTGAGCACATAATCAGTTCATGAGGTATATTGACTTCGTTCCGCCTCACCTTGACCAGCACTAATTTCACTGGCCATGTTAACCTCTCTTGTTGCAGCCTTTCCTCCTCCATCATCTCATCCATCTCGTCTACCAACCCTTCATCATTATCTGCCTCATCTCCAGTTTCATCATCATCATGCTCCATTGCTGCTTCCTCGGCCAATTCTCGCTATAACTCTTTCAATTCATTATCCTCTGCCACTCCTTTTTTTACCTCAAACTGTTGAATCAGTGACTTTGCAACAAGGTTGACAACATGCAGAAAGCAATGAGTATGGTTTGCAGTGCCAGCAAACGTATCCACAAGTATACCCAACTTGTTGATCATAACAGTATTGTTGGAAGCATTGTCACATGTTACAGCGAGTACTGTATCTAGTATGGGTTGTCTCAGCACATCATAAGTTCATTATTATTGAACTAACCTTGTCTGTCAACTTGAATTCTTCCAGCATTGATGCGAACACTGTTGCCAGCTCGATCCCTATGTGTGACTAGCAAGCTTGGTTCAATAACAACACACTGGGCAAAATAGTAAGTCCCTTACCCTTGCTACCTCAATGATGTCTAATGACATGCATAGTCCCTCCTCTTTGTGCTCCAAGTGGACAGAGAACGCAACAAATGCATGATGGTTGGATGATGTCCATGCATCGGTCGTAAAATTGAGCTTGCCATTGTATTTCTGGTAAGTCAATCAGTTTGTACTCTTCATTTATTCGTGAGCAGCTAACCGATAACATTTGAGCAATCCGATTACAAGTGCGTGCAAAAATAAGATGCACATTACGTGAAATGGTAACTCGAGATGGTATGTAATATTTGGGGTGACCAGTTTTCATAAGAGACTGGAAACCATGGTCTTCAACTATGGAATATGGTAGTAGGCTCTCAGCTACCCAACATACAATCTCAGCTCTGCAGATTGCTCTTTTATTCAAGTTCAACATATTCAGCACTTCAAGCTCACCTTGTTTCATATTGTGTATGCTGCCGGTTGGAGTATGTGATCTTTTCTTTGCCCTTCCTCTCAAATGCCGAGGTGATGGTCCCTTCTTGCATGAACTTTTTGACAATTTTGGTACATACTTCATTGGCATCCTTGGCATGATCAGCGGCTGACAGAACTTCGGATCCCCAGTGCCGGCACGACTTCACATGTTTGCGCAGATTACTGGTCGACCGGGCATCTTGTGTGTCAAGGAACTGATGGACTGTGACCTTGCAGCCACTTCCTGCACACTTAAAATCATGTGCACGCTGACCATTGATGTGGACAATCTGTGGCTTCAGATTGAAAAAGGCCTAGACAGGTGAGTTCCATTTCTTCATTTGACTCTCTGAATGACATTCAGCTAATAATATTTGGTTCTCAAATCAAAGCATACCCAACTTATCCTCTGAGTCTATAGGCTCAGGGGATGCTGATTCATCTTGTTTGGGTGGATCCTCTTCATCACCATTGTTCTTGACACTTGCATTGACAGATGAAGGTGTCAGTGCCTCACTAACAGGCTGTCGCCTGCTAGGTTTGTCGCTTCCAGCCTGTGGGGTCAAATGGGCCTTTTTTGGAGTGGCTTCTTCATCCCAGTTGTTCTTTCGCTTCACTGCCGTCTTCTCCTGCTGTTCTTCAAGTGCTGCCATTGCTTTGTGTGTCAACTTCATACTGCATTTGTATGCTGATGGGATCATGTTGGTTGGGAGTGGAATAAAATTTTGCTACACTTAGCAGAGTTTTGTTTGATTGCATCATTGCAAATTATACTTTCCATTCCAAAGACTGTTGGAGTAAGAATGACATACATATAGTGACTGTTGGGAATCCTGGTATTTCTTATTCAGATCTTCTTATCCTGATACCAGGTTCTAGAGTCATTTTCACATGATCTCTTTTTACACTATTCTTATTACGAAGGTCCAGACCCTTATCTATGACGTTGTTATGACATCACGGGTCTAGACTCTTATCTCTTATCTATGATGCAATTCTTGCACCATATGATACCATTATCGCGATACACCTTATTGGCCAATGGCCTTTATCCCTCTTATTGATTATCAGGGCTGTGTATCCAATTATAGCTCACTGCACTACATGTACAAACAGGTACTAGGCAGTATATCAGACTGGCCTTACAGCCAGTCTCAATAAAGAACTATCTTGTTCTCGTTCCCCCATTATTTGAACTCTGAGCTCACTCCCACTACGCTCAAGCTACTCCTTTGTTGTAACCAAGAACCTACCAGAGTCCTAGTAAGTCTCCACTAGGATCACACTCCCTTCCTGTCTCTGCGCAATCGAGGTCCTAGCGATCTCAATAGGTTATGAGCCCCGACCTCACAAGAAAGTCGCATTAGCTATGCCTCCTTTGTGGCGCGCTGGTTCATGGTTACTCTACTTCTTGATCCAAGTCAATTACTTGACCGCTTTTGCATTCAACCTAGTGCTGGGTAATCCCGCAGCTAGAGACAATGACTCGATCACCATCTCATGCCTTGCAGGCGAGATGAGATTCCGTTGGATCGGACCAGACTCATACACTTTGAGTCTGAGACTAGTTGGAGGGAACCATGCTTACAACTTGACCGTGGTTCTTAGGACCACACCTCTTGAACCCCAAGAGAGACCAACAAGTTTAGCAGGTACAATTGAAGAGCTTGCTCCTCTTGCAACCTCAATCCCCCCACTTCCGGTCCATACCCCTGCGGATACGTGGATTGTACCACCTGGTGTTCCTTTCCAGGTTCCTTGTCCTCGTTGCCAGACTCCTTTGGAGGTAGGAGAATACTGCCAGCAGCACGCTGGTGAAGGGTTTACGGTTTTACATCAAGGTCCAGAGGCATCTCTTCAAGAGCACCACCAAGTTCCTTTCCTATTCCTCCAGAGCAGTCGCAGCGAGCCCCAATTTCTGGTTGAATCAGATTCTACAAGGGCAACTCAAGCCACTAGCCCTGCCTCATCGGACACGCCATCACCTGACCTACCCTCTATCCCTATCAGTCAACATGCCCGTTACCGAGCTCCCAGTCCCTGTCTACCCACCGACATACCAGCAGGACAACTTCGCGTTCGTGAAAGTGTGGGACGGGAGAATAATGGAGCTTCATCAAGTTCCCGGAGCGGAATTCCAAGGCCTACCACAAGACGTGGTGGAGATGACGTTTGCACAATTCCAAACCCCCTGGGAGGTTACCCTTCCGGAAACTGTACGCACTTGGAAAATTCTCGAAACACTGGAGGACAGCGTGCAGTGGGTGTTGACGGTGGGCCCTCACTTCCAGTCCCACTGCCTACCCCCACTAGATTGAACTGAGGCTAACACCTCAGACTGCATGTGCCTTCCCTTCCAAATCAGGCCATGCGAGACTAGGGCACAGGCAATGCACCTAGTTAACTCGTTCATGTACCATGACAAGTTGATCGCACAGGCATATGAAGGTGCTGGCTGGGCTTTCCCAGTCGAGACGTTAGAAGACACCTTCATGATGTGCGTCCATTTCCAAGGGTTTGAAATCTTGCGACGTGCACATTTCCCTCCAAACTTTCCTCATCATGTTGACTTAGAAAACTCTCTCACTCCAAACTGGCTTCCTCCAGCAGAAGTCTTGAACAACCCTAGACGCTGGACAATGCGCAAGTTTGCACCATGGACAAGTGACTGGAACAAGGCTTTCAATGCTCGACAGCGCCACCTCTTCAAATATTCAAAAACCACTGCTCATAAAGCTCAACGCCGTTTGCAGTGCCTCATCAAGGCTGCAAAAACCTCAAATGAGCTTGACACCATATATGAAGCAGTTAGAGGAGGAGCTGGTCGAAGAAGACGTTGAGCTGTTGCAGAAAAAGGCGAGGAAAAGCGAAGACTTCACGAAAAGTCTTGAATACTTCTTCAACTCGCTTGTCCCTTTTTCTTGGCCTATGTTTGGTTTTTCACACGCTTCATACAATTTCTCTTTTCCTATTCACTACTCAAATTTCTTGGAACTCAATAGCACTTCACTTCACTACATGTATGTTCCCTATTCCTCTTGCAATAATCTCTCTATTTGTGTACAGAAGGGCTTTATTATCAATACAGAAATCGATAACCCCCATTACTTTGGGGAGACGAATTGTATTTTGTTTGAAAACCATGCCCGTCTGCCAATGCGCGCAAGTGTATTGAGACCAAACACAAAGAGACATCCAAGTAAGGAGGAACGAAGTGCTTATTGGCTTTCTCAATATGGGATTGGAAAGAGAAAGAAGTTTACCAGATGGCTAGGTGCAACAAAACCACCAGTTGTTACCATGGGATTGGGTCATGCATCCACATCTACCTCTTTCAGCTTGGTATCCTATCTTTATGAAACTTTTGTTCCTGATGATCTCTTTTCAGATCTCCTCTAAACAGATCACATGGCTGCCCTTGCCACTTCTGAGATCAAAATTGACAGTCAAATTCTTTCTCGTATCCCTGTCCTCATTGGACAATCCAACTACTCCATCTGGCATGTGATGAGCAGAAACACCCTTTCCGCATACGGAGTTTGGGAAATCGTCAAAGGAACTAACACTTATGCCACTACCATAGCGGCAGATCAAGAAAAGTGGAAGCTCTTAGACAGATGAGTGCTTGGTTTCATTGCCAGCACCCTCGATGACTCCCTTATCAACCATGTCACCTATACATGGGCTCCTCCTGTCGGCACCGCTGTGCCAACATTCCCCTCTGTGGCAAAAGCCCTTATGGATAAACTCCATACGCTGTTTGGGACTACTGGTCTCACTGGGCAGTTTTTACTTTTCCACAAGGTTATGCAGAATCAGGTTAACCCCCGTACAGCCAATGAGAACATCAGTTCTCTTATATAGCTGTTCAACCAGTTACGACAAGCTGGTCTCAATCTTCCACAGTTGTTCCTCACCATGATCCTCCTTTCCCATCTTCCCAACGAGATGTTCACACTCGCCTCCACCATCACACAAACAGTTGCCGTTGTCAACTTCGACCTTGAAACCATAGCCAGTAGGATTCTTGTTGAGATAGATTTACGAGCTATGCGTCAACCACTTGCCTCTCGGATTTCAGCTATACAATCCGAAGAACCTTCTGCCAACAGGACCACTGTCATACAGCGCGGCCTCCACCACAAAACCAGTGGAAGGGTTGGACCAATTCTTACCAGAAACCGCCATACCAACCAAACTACCAATGTGGTCAGAACAAACAAGGTTCTCCTGCTTCACAGCAGAGACAAAACAACCAGAAAGGTAAAGGTCCAGCAAGGGCCAAAAACCCCTCGAGACAGCAGAAGAAGTTGTGGTACGAACAGTGTAAGCAGCAGCAGCAGCAACAGGCCAACCCTAAAGGAAAGGGTAAGGCTAACGAGGTGATGTTCGTTAATGAAGTTGAGATGTACAATGCATCTGTGGAAGAAGGAGAGACCCCACACATCTGTGAAGAGGACGACCCTCTTTTCGAAGACAATCCCCTTTTCAGGTTTATAGATCACCTGGAGGGAGAAGAAGGAGAAATCATGGACGTTGATGAAGACACATCATCAACAGTCGCTCACGTGGGATGGGACGCAGATGGTGAAGAAGAAAACAACGTTGCCAGGCCGAGTCAGCCCTTTCAGCACAACTCCTTTTGAACCCCTCGCAGAAGAGAGTATAGTTGTTGAGGGACGAGACAAAAGAAGAAAGACATTGGTGATGAAGAAGTAGAAGAAGAAGATGTCTTTTTCTTTTGGTGGCCTTGTATCAGGCCGTCATTACAACACCACTGATCACTTCGATCATGTGGAAACTTTGCTATCAGCTTTGCCTGAGGAAGCTGCCGTGACTTTGTCACGAGACCCACCTGTGGAAGCCCCACAGTATATAGGAAACCAGATGTCGATGTATGAAACTATCACATATGACTCCGAGAATGATGACGACCTCTGCTATTATTCTGGCGCTTTTGCACTTGGAGGAGATCTCGATAAGAGTTTTGCCAAAAGTCACTGGATGATAGACAGTGGCTGCACTGATCATCTTACGCCTTTCAAAGATGACTTTGCACACCTAGGAACAATTGTCTGCTCTGCCACCGTCGCAAACGGACAGACAGTACCCATGTATGGTCCTGGCAAGATCATACTGGAGAGTTTCAAAGGATCAGAACCAATTGTTCTGGACAAGGTGTGGTATGAACCACACGCAGCGCACAGACTTCTGTCTGTCAACACCCTCACTGGCCAAGGCTATAGGTGTGTTATCAATGATCAAGAAAGTAGAATCTGGAATGCAAGCGGAACCTTGGTGATCTGGGCAGCTGCCTCATCTCCAAGGAACAATCTTTACTGGTTTCAGTTGCGATCAATTACTCCAGAGAAGGTTGCAGTGACTGTTGGTTTTTTCAATCACAGATCCGTGAACATTGGTCTTTATGATCACGTATCATACTCGCTTGTCAAGGAAGACTCTTATGAACTTTGGCACCAATGTTTTGGACATCTGTCCAGGAATGCACTCCGTCAAGC
Source organism: Boletus patriciae (assembly GCA_038093075.1). Taxonomy (NCBI): domain Eukaryota; kingdom Fungi; phylum Basidiomycota; class Agaricomycetes; order Boletales; family Boletaceae; genus Boletus; species Boletus patriciae. Next base: position 7,408 of record JBBPRK010000604.1, read on the forward strand.
TCCCTCTAGAGTCACTGGCATTCCATCCATCATCCTTCCTGATTCCATTCCACCTTGCAAATGTTGTGCACTAGGCAAAATGCACAATCGTTCCTACCCACCCTCAGGCAAACGAGCCTCCCGCCCACTCACGCTTGTTCACACCGACTTGGTGGGGCCTATGCCTGTTGAACCGCAATCATGTGCTCGTTATGTTCTTACTTTCATCGACAATTATTCCAGTTACTCGCTTGTTGCATTCATATGTAACAAAGACACCACTTTGCAGCATTTCAAGACTATGGTTTCCTGGGCTGAAACCTTCACTGGTCGCTCGCTCACCTCTGTACGTTTGGACCGTGGGGGGGAATTTATGGCTGGAGAGCTACAACAGTTCTTCACATCCAGAGGAGTCACTCATCAGACCTCCGTTCCACACACACCCCAACAAAATGGACGTGCAGAGAGGTTCAATCGAACTCTACTAGAGAAAGCAGAAGCCATACATCACAATGCATGTCTGCTGAAGTCTTTCTGGCAAGATGCTGTTGAAACCGCATTACATATTTATAACCAACAACCCATGCGTCGTCATGAATGGAGAACACCTCTTGAACTATTCAAGGGAGACAAGCCTGATGTTTCCTATTTTAGGATCTTTGAAACACTCACATACATTTGGATACACCCGGATCAGTGACAGGACAAGTTGTCTCCTAAATCAGAGGAGATGATATTTATAGGATACAAGCCAAATACCAAGGGATACCATTTCTGGTCACAGCAACGACATTGAGTTTTTATTTCCACTAGGGCCATTTTTGATGAACGAGTCTTTCCTTACTGTTCCAGAGGCAAAGAGGATGGAGCTGCCCCTATTCCAGCCGAAGAAGAAAATCCGCAAGCAATGGATGACTCTTCACAAGATGATGATCACCGCCTTGGGGATCCGGACCCCCACCGCGACATCCTTGTACAGCAACCACTTGGTTTTTGTCTTCCCAATCAACCAATTCCCCCACTGGATCATGGACAGAGATCTGGTCGTACCACACCCTGGAGTACACCGTTGGAGACTAGGCAACCACCATCCTTCAAACAGGAAAGTCGACCTATTTCACCATCATTCTACGACACACCTCCAGGAGATCCACCTTCATCTCCATCATAGAAACCATCTTCTTATCATCCATCACCTATGAAACCTGCTCGTAAACAACGCACTCAAGTCAGCGAAAGAGCCACACCTCCTAAAATGGTATACAAACCGGGCTCTGGCTATGCTACTTTGTCATATCCATGCCCGATCCTCCAGTCCGGTCCGCACTTGTTTCCAACCCAACACCGATCTATACCGAGTATCTCCATCGGACTTTGCCTCGGACCTATACTGTTCTCCGTATCGGACCTCCGTTCTCACTGCCTCCTTCCGTTCCTATGCTTTATCTCCTTTTAGTTAGTTCACTCTCCATTGTATACCTACGACCCTTCATCGCTACTACGTTATCCCACATGTCTCCCTTTGTCACCATTCCTCCTCCATATGCCTTCTCCATTCTCCATCCTTACCCACATGCACTTCGTACCTTTTCATATGCTCCTCCATACTTACATCCGATCCCCGATCCGAACATCATAGTATATAAGTCCTCTGTACTCCGCCTTTGTACCTCAGTTTGTATATCAACTAAGTCTCCCATCCTCTCACTCAAAGTCCCCCTTCATGCCTCCACTCACCTCTGTACCTCTGTACCTCTGTCCCTCTGAAATCAAGGACAACGACCACAGCAAGGGCGTGACACACAAGTCTACGCTAAAGTCCTTACTAAGTCCCCCACTCTTGTGTCTTCGTCAGACCTCCGGTCCACCTCTGTAACTAACCTCTATCTCCCTACTGCTTCCTCCGTCGGACTTGAGCCCAGAGGATCTGGACTTGACAGTATATACAAACTCACACTTGTCGAGTTCTAAATCTTCAACCATGCCTACTCAAACCACAAGAACCTCTCGTCGCGCTAGTGTACTACAGACTGCCTATGGCAGCTCTCACCTCTAACTTCGTTACCGCAAGAGCAGTCTCCAGATGGACCTCATTTTTGAGTGATCCCCGCCGATGATGACCTCTACAGCGATGAATGCCCTGACACTCCGGTGCCCAGGGGCGGTGGTGGTGACGATGGCAATGGCGATGATCCCGACGATTCTCCCGATGGCTCCTCCGACACTACGACCTCCGATACCGAACAGAACTTCGGGGGCAACAATCCCGAAGATGACCTTAACAATGTTCCTCTGGCATTCGAACCCTTTGCACAACTTGCTGACGCAATTAGGAACCTAACCACAGAAGCACTCCAACAGAAATGGAACACCGACGGTCCAAAGACCAAGGTGCAGGAACCAGACCCATTCGATGGGTCCAATCCCAAGAAACTCCATCCTTTCATCGTTCAATGCGAAACCAATTTCCAAGCAAACCCAAAGTCCTTCCAAAAGGACAGGGCTAAGGTAACATTCGCCCAATCCTACCTAAAGGGTGTCGCGCTCGAGTACTTCAAGCCTGACCTGCTTGGAGATTTAGCTCTGGCTCTCCGACCCCTATGGATGGACCATTGGGATTACTTCCTTTATGAACTCCAAACTAACTTCGGTCCGCACAACCCTGTGGCTGATGCGGAAGCTCAACTCGAGCGACTGCAGATGTGCGACAGTCAAAGGATCACTAAATACATCGTAGAATGGAACTGCTTGGCAAGCCAAGTCCGAGACTGGGGTCACGGAGCTCTTCGCAGGAGCTTCTACAACGGACTTCCAGACCGGATCAATGACGAGATCTCTTGTCAAGGCAAGCCCAATAGTATCGCAGATCTCCACACTCTATCCCAGAAGATCAACCACAGGTACTGGGAGCACAAGGATGAAATTTCGCATGCTTCTAAGGCCTCCGGTTCGAACTCAGGGAACCAGAATTTCTCTTCCAAATCATCCGGTTCCAATGCTAACAACTCCTCGTCCTCATCTAGCAAACCTAAGGATGAAAAGTCCAAGGGTTCTTCTTCCTCCACATTGACCTCTGGTTCCTCCAGCAACAGAGGCAACAACAACAAGAAGGGTAACTCCTCTTCTACCCCCAATTCCATTTCGTCCAAGCTGGGCAAAGATGGCAAACTCCTTCCGGAGGAACACCAGCGATGCCTCAAGCAAGGACTGTGTTTGTTCTGCGGGCTTGCAGGCCACTCCGTGAAGGATTGTCCGAAGTCCACCTCAAGGGCTGCGAAAGGTCGGGCTGCTACGGCTATGCCGGCAGCCTCAACGTTGGGCTCTGCTTCTTCAGAAGCAAAAAAATAGACTGCGACTCCCGTGATGCACAGCCTGGGAGTCACGTTGAGCCCGACTGTGCTCTGACGGAGCTGCGTCTCAATGTGTCTACTCTCTCCGATCTTCTTTCCCTTCGTCCCTCTGTTTCTCTTCTGTCTCTTAATATCTCCAATATCCCTTGTCTTCTCAATTCCGGTTCTACTCATTGTTTCATAGACTCTTCCTTTATCAAAAAACATAAAATACCTACTTACTCTGTTCCTCCAATTCTGCTCTGCCTCTTCGACGGCTCCTCTTCCTCTTCCATCTCTTCCACCGTAGACCTCCGCCTTGCCTTTGCTTCAGGTGAAACCCCCTCCGAAATGTTTTACGTTACCTCGTTGGATTCCTCATGCATGATCATTTTAGGACACTGCTGGCTCACCCGCTACAATCTGTTGATTGACTGGGCTACGAGCAGCATCACTTTCCGACCTTCTGCAGCGGGAATGCCAACCCTGATGTCACCATCCGAGTCTCCAGAGCTGAACTCTGTCCCCCTTCCTCTGTCTTCCAACCCTCTTCTTCAGGCTTGTCCTGGCCTAGCCAGCCACCCTCCGGAGACACCACCCTCAGATTCACCCAAAGCACCAGGACTCCCATGCCCGCCAATCTCCTTTGTCAATGCTTGTCATATCCCAAACTCTACCTGAATCCCCGAGGTACTCCCGAGTCATTCCCGAGTCATTTCCGTATGATCCCCAAGTTATCCCTGAGTACTCCTGAGTACTCTCAAGTATTCCCGAGTTTCCCGAGTTAAACCCAAGCCGGTCCACTTACCTCCTTATACCCGAATAATATGTATTCCCCCGAGTCTAGCTCCGAGTCTCCTCCGAGATTTCGGAATTCCGACCCTGTACTATTCCCTTTACACCCTGTACACTCGGAACTGACATACGATGAGGAGACAAGGAGTGGGTCTATAGTCAATAGGAGTGTGTCTAAGTTGACATGGGTGTGTCTCAGTTGATATTCGAACTAAAGTACAGGAGGGTAAACGAAGGGTATTTATACTAAAGGGAAAACTGCGGAAACACAAGAGGAACAAGATTTCAGGGCAGTGTTCTGGAGCTACGAGAGTGCCGAGTGGCGGTAACACTGCCTCGGAGGAACCTAAGATCCGAAGATCCGAAAGGAGTTAATACAGGTACAAGAATGTAGAGAAGACGAAAGGGGATATGTACTCAGAAGCTTGGAAACTTGGACGTGTCCGACATCCTCCTGCCTGTTTGGGACAGATTCCTCTCGTCCCCGACGCCTCGAGTTTGTTCCCTCCTCGTTGTTCACTTGTCTTGATCATCATCCGAGCTACCCCTTGCTCCGACGCTCCGACCTGACCTCTTCTGACCTCTGGGACCCGAACTGCAACAAGGGCACAGCACATAAGCTGAGGCCAAGTCCCATGTCCGAATGAACTCCGAGTTTCTGGAGTTTTGGCCAGGAGTCTGATCTGCATTTTGACAATGCTGCAGCTTTTCAGCGCGCTTGCAAACTAGAGGGCTCCATCCCATTCTCCCTTTCCCTCAGCTCCATTTCCGCCCAGGCTGCTGCCATCTCCAATGGTACCCCTGATGACCCAGTCGACCTGACTGGAGTTCCACCGGAGTACCACGACGACGTGGACGTCTTCAGCAAGAAGAAGGCCAACACCCTAGCACCTCATCGGCCCTTCAACCTGAAGATTGAGTTGGAGGAAGGAACAGAACCCCCCATAGGCAGGCTATACTCCCCCTCCCCATCGGAACAGGGGTCCCTTCGGGAATTCCTGGACAAACACCTGACGAACAGCTTCATCCGCCAATCGTCCTCCCCCCATGCCACACCTGTTCTCTTCGTCCGAAAGAAAGACGGCTCCCTCCGCCTTTGTGTCAATTTCCGAGGCTTAAATAAAATCATGAAAAAGGACCGATACCCACCTCCCTGCACCTCCGACCTGCTCGAAGCCCCAAGCGGAGCTAAGATCTACACCAAGCTCGATCTCCGGCATGTGTATCATCTGGTCCGCATCGCCGACGGAGACGAATGGAAGACCTCCTTCCACACCCGCTACGGCTCCTTTGAGTGGTTAGTTATGCCTTTCGGTCTCACCAACGCCCCCGCCGCGTTCCAGCGTTTCGTCAACAGCATCTTCGCCAACATGCTGGACGTGTGTGTCATGGTCTACCTCAACAACATCCTCATTTACTCCTCCGACCTTGCCTCCCATCGCAAGCATGTCCGAGACATCCTCCGACGTCTCCGTGCAAACGGACTTTATCTCAAGCCGGAGAAATGCGAATGGCACTCGGAGACCGTCGAATACCTCAGATATATCCTTTCCCCGTCTGGGCTCTCTATGGCCTGCGACAAAATCCAGACAGTCCTCGATTGGCCCGAACCGCAGAAAGTCAAGGACATTCAGTCCTTCCTTGGCTTCACCAATTTCTACCACAGGTTCATCCAGGGCTACTTGGACATCGTGGTCCCTCTCACCCGCCTCACCCAAAAAGGAGTTCCTTGGAACTTCTCCGACAACTGTCGGAAGTCCTTCCTCCGCCTGAAAGATGCGTTCACCTCCACACTGGTGCTCGTTCACTGGACCCCCGATGCTCCTATCATGGTAGAGACTGATGCCTCCGACTATGCCGTCGCCGCCATCCTCTCCATTACATGCTCCGACAATGAGATCCACCCATCGCCTTTCACTCCCACACCCTCACCGGAGCGGAGTTGAACTACGATACTCATGACAAGGAGCTCTTGGTGATCTTTGAGGCATTCACCACCTGGTGACATTACTTGGAAGGCTCCACCTCCCACATAGATGTTGTCACGGACCACAAAAATCTGGAATACTTCTCCACCACTAAGCTCCTGATGCACCGCCAAGCCCGATGGTCGGAATTCCTCTGCCAGTTCAATCTCATAGTCCGATACCGTCCTGGCAAGCTCAGAGCGAAACCCGATGTGCTAACTAGACGTTGGGACGTCTACCCAAAAGAGGGGAATAAGGACTACGCTCGCATTAACCCAGACAACTACAGGCCCATATTCACTAACGAGCAGCTTGCTGCGTCCCTTTGGGCGACGTACCTAGAAGCTCCGATGCTTCAGGCCTCCATCCTCGTAGATGTTGAGCAACTCCGATCCAACATCCTTTCCTCCCTACCCAATGATCCTGTCGCATCCCCCCTCCTTTCCTCAGAATCACTCAGTGACCCACACTGGACAATCAACCCTGAAGGATTCCTACTAAGGGACAACCATATCTTTGTCCCCAAAGCTGACAATCTCCGTCTCCGAATTCTCCGAACCTTCCACAATCACCCTACAGCTGGCCACTTCAGGCAGAACCGAACCCTCGAACTCATTCGTCAGGAATATACCTGGCCGGGCATCCGCACCTCGTCAAGGACTACGTCAGTTGTTGCACATCCTGTGCCCATTCCAAGACACCCCAACACTGTCCATTCGGGCTCCTGAAACAGCTCCCCGTACCAGAGAAACCATGGAACTCCATATCCATGGACTTCATTGAGCAGCTTCCTCCTTTGGAAGGCTTCACTTCCATCCTCATGGTCGTCGATAGATTGTCTAAACAGGCACTCTTCATTCCGACTCATGATACCATCACCTCCGCCGAGTTAGCGAAATTGTTTCTCCTCCACGTCTTCTCCAAGCACGGAGTTCCCACCCACAGCACCTCCAATTGGGGCTCCAAGTTTGTATCCCACTTCTTCCAATCTCTAGGTAAAGCTTTGGACATGTGCTTGCATTTCATCTCCAGTTATCACCCTGAGGGGGATGGTCAAACCGAGCGTGCCAACCAGACACTCGAGCAATACATTTGGATCTACTGCAACTACCAACAAGACAATTGGTCGGAACTCCTTCCTCTCACGGAATTCTCCTACAACAACGCGCCTAGTGCTACCACGGGCGTATCCCCCTTCTTCGCCAATAAGGGCTATCACCCAAACTTCACCATCTACTCTGATCGCGACCTCACCTCCTCCTCCACCCAGTCCTACGTCACGGACTTGGACGAACTTCACGCTTTCCTCCGATCGGAGATGCTGGAAGCCCAGAAACACTACCAAGGACCAGCAGAAGCAAAACGAAGTCCAGCCCCGGACTTCAAGATCGGTGACCAGGTGTACCTCAAGGCGAAATACCTCCGCTCTACAAGACCCTCAAAGAAACTCTCTGAAAAATACTTAGGCCCATTTACTATCATTTCTAAACCTGGCACTCACTCTTTCACGTTACAACTTCCAGACTCTATGCGCTCAGTACATCCAGTTTTCCACGTTTCTCAGTTAGAACCTTGTGTTCCGAATTCAATTCCGAATTGTGTCCAACCTTTGACGCCTCCAATCAAGGTTGACGGAGAACCCGAGTACGAGATCGAGGAGATCTTAGACTCCAAGATTGATTGGAGATGGTGTCACTGCCAACTCCTGTACTTGGTGCATTGGCTTGGTTACCAAGGGACAGATGATGAGACTTCCTGGCTGCTCGCAACGGAGTTGGGCAATGTGAAGGAGCGTGTGACGGACTTCCATCGGAGGTACCCGAACAAGCCTGGACCACTCACTCCCTAATGCCAACAAAGTCCGATGTCCCCTTTATTGTTTCCATTATGTTTTTTCCCTTTCCGTTTATCTCTGATAGCGACGTTACGATCAATTACAATACCAACCTAAAGACAAAAGCAAAGGGGTGAGGAAGGAAGAAGGAAGCCTCTATTTACCCCTACCTACTCCTCCATCTCCTTCTCTCCCTCTCCGTCCCTATCTCTGTCCTCTGATCCCTTCGCTCCTCCCTCCTCTGCCTCAACTCCCGCCTCCGCCATCTCTTTCTCCTCCGTCTGCACCCCTGCCTGCGGCCTCACCTTCGCCCTCCTGCTGTCCTGCACCTCCTTCACATCATCGGCAATCTGCTTCACCTCGTGTGTGATGGCGCCGAGGTGCTTGGACATCCGCTCGATCAGCGCCCACATGATGTTGTCGAGCTGGAGCCCGATGACCGCTCGCAGCGTTGCCGGGACCGGGATTACCACCTCCACCCACATCCTCTTCTTCTGCTCCACCACCGCCACCACCTCCTCCTCTTCGTCCTCGTTGCCCTGCGCCCGCTTGCACATGATGTGCAGCCTCGTGCACCTCTTGCACGCCATCCCCTTTGACCCTGCTGGAGGCTCCTCGCACGGCTCACCCCGATTGATGCAGCGGCGGCAGGGCTCGAGCGCAAGTTGCGCCAGCCCTTTCTTCCCTGCTCGCCTCTTCCGCTTGGGCTGCTGGGAGCCCGTATCGTCGTCCAACGTCAAGACGACGATCTCCTGTACAAATGGGTTAGTGGAACGCTACGTCTGACGGATGTGCCACACACCTTGTCCTTCCCCTTCTCCTCACGCGTGCGCTTCTCCGCCTCCTCCCGATCGCGCTGCACCTTTGCCGTTGCCTCCGCCTCCTTCCACGCCGCCTCCTCACGCTCCTTCTGCGCCTTCTCCTTGTGCTTGCGCCACTCCTTCTCCTCCTGGCGTCGAAGTCGCGCCATGCACTCTGCCTCCTGCCTCTTCCTGGCGATCTCAAGCTGCTTGCTGAGCTCCTCAACGTCGCGCGACGCCGGCATAGGGGAACGGGACGGGGTCAGGCTGGACATGTTAGAGATGAGGAAAAGACAGAAACAAGGCGCAACCCCGGTGGGTGCCGACCTCTTATAGAAAAAATTCAGTCTCCGACCGAATCCCGATGCAATCAACAAATCACTTAGCCGATGAACTCCGCTTGCTTCGCTGATTGCACCATCCATCAGTCCATATTCCCGCTTTAGGCAAGTCCGTTCCATCACCCCTATCTCGGCCTCAAGGGCTCGGCCTAACAGGAGGGCACTGTCATATCCATGCCCGATCCTCCAGTTCGGTCCGCACTTGTTTCCAACCCAACACCGATCTATACCGAGTATCTCCATCGGACTTTCGTACCTTTCCATATGCTCCTCCATACTTACATCCGATCCCCGATCTGAACATCATAGTATATAAGTCCTCTGTACTCCACCTTTGTACCTCAGTTCATATATCAACTAAGTCTCCCATCCTCTCACTCAAAGTCCCCCTTCGTGCCTCCGCTCACCTCTGTACATCTGTACCTCCGTCCCTCTGAAATCAAGGACAACGACCTCGGCAAGGGTGTGACACACAAGTCTACACTAAAGTCCTTACTAAGTCCCCCACTCTCGTATCTCCGTCGGACCTCCGGTCCACCTCTGTAACTAACCTCTATCTCCCTACCGCTTCCTCTGTCAGACTTGAGCCCGGAGGATCTGGACTTGACATACTTCAGAAGAAGAGGAGCAACCAGAAGAAGGTCTCTTTACTCAAGCACGGTTACCTCCCAGACAGTGACTGGAAGAGATGCTTACTCAATTCCGGGCTAGACCGCATCAATACCATCTCAACAGAGATGAGAGATCACTCTTTAGGCCACCTGTCGAAGTCAGAAGATCTACTCACATTCCTGTGTCATGGGTATTACCTGACAACGCATATGGGAATAGACCTCCTATTGAAATCAAGTGAGATCTTCAACAGGGCCTTGATGCAATCCAGGAGGAGTGGATGATAGTTGAAACAACACCGGTCGAACTGCCAAAACCGACCAATGAAGAAGATGATATCGGAGATATGTATTCATCCAAATGGATATGCCACCACATGACACTAGCTGTGGATTCTAGTCCAAACCCCCTTCCAAAACATTATAAGGACATTCTTAAGCTACTGAAGCAGGAGCAAGAACTTTGGACTGCCTTGATGAAGGAGGAGATTGGCTCCCTTCATGAGAGAAAGGTATGGGAATTGGTGGACCTACCAAAGGGTCGTAAAGCCATCAAAGGGAGATGGGTATTTGCTTTGAAATTGGACAGCCAAAGAAAATCCCAATTTGTCGCAAAAGGATTCACACAAGTCTTCGGAATAGACTATGAAAACACCTTCTCACCAGTTGCGAGGTTCGAAACCCTACGCCTACTCTTGTCTCTTGCAGCACTCCATGATTGGGAAATCGAGGTGCTAGATGTCAAGACCGCCTTTCTATTTGGCGAGCTGGATGAAGAAATTTACATGGAACAACCCGAGGGTTTCATAGAAAAGGGCAAGGAGAAAAAGGTCTGTCAGTTGGGGAAGGCCATATATGGTCTTAAGCAGGCTGTGTTGCAATGGAACAAGCAGCTGCACAAAAGTCTTCTGGAGATGGGATTCACCCGCTGCAAGTCGGACCCAGGAACTTACTTCAAGATCGTCGGAGGAGAGATCATAATCCTTCTCGTCTATGTCGATAATGCTCGTTTTATGGGTAGCAACAAGACACAAGTCCTCTCTTACAAGAAAGACTTCATGAAACGATGGGAATCTAGGGGTCTTGGTCCTGCAAAGGAATATCTAGGAATGCAAATCACCAGAGACCACAAGAAACACACCATCACTCTCGACCAAACCCACTATGCGGAGAAAGTCATAAAACGCTTTGGTCAAGAGAATTGCAAAGAAGTCTCTGTTCCATTACCTACCAGGTACAACCCAAGACCAAACCAAGATCAGTCGGATGTCTCACTTCAAAGTCGCTATCAGTTGGTCATCGGATCACTGTTATACGTCATGCTTGGGACAAGACCAGACATTGCCTTTGCCATTATCAAAATGTCACAGTTCTCTTCCAACCCTATGGAAGAACATTTGCAGAAGGCACTCTACATCATGTACTATCTTTCATCCTCTAAGGATCTCTGCATTCAGTACTCAGCGACTGGTAACCAAAACGGGCTTTGTGCCTACTCTGACACAGACTGGGCTGGAGACGTTGAAACATCACGTTCTACCACTGGTTATGCTATCTTCTTAGGAAATCGCATTGTTTCATGGCTGTCTAGGCGACAACGAAGGGTGGCACTTTCTTCCACAGAAGCTGAATACTGCGGGATGACAGAGATAGTGAAACAACTTCGCTGGATCCGCAACGTATATGAAGAGTTGGGATTCAAACTCGGTCCACTCCCACTTTGCGTTGATAATCAAGGTGCAATGTTTCTGGCTTCAAACCCTGCTTAGGAAGGATGAACAAAACACATTCACATTCCTGAACACTACATCTGTGAAGTGGTGGAGCTTGAGGAAATCACATTATACTACGTTCCCACCAATCTGCAGTTTGCAGACATCTTCACGCAAAACCTTGGAAAAAAGGAATTCCAAGAGGGAAGAAACGCTCTCCGACTTTCAAGATTCAAAACGTCATAAGATGAACATCGAGGAGGAGTGTCGGGAATCCTGGTATTTCTTATTCGAATCTTCTTATCCTGATACCAGGTTCTAGAATCATTTTCACATGATCTCTTTTTACGCTATTCATATTACAAAGGTCCAGACCCTTATCTATGACATTGTTATGACATCATGGGTTTAGACTCTTATCTCTTATCTATGGTGCAATTCTTGCACCATATGATATCATTATCACAATACACCTTATCGGCCAATGGCCTTTATCCCTCTTATCGATTATCAGGGCTGTGTATCTGATTATAGCTCACTGTGTTGAAAACCCATCCCATATGGGTTTTATATTTAGTAGCTTACATAAGCACGACCTTATTTCGGTCGTTGAGTACTGTAGTTTTCCTTTAGTGACTACACTATAGTTTTCTACAGGTTATGAGCCCCGCAGCTTCCTGTTAGTTCACTCACCCGACCCAAATCCCGAAATGGCAAGCTTTTTCGAACTCGAGGCTGAAGAAAATATTCCTGTACTCGAGACGGATGGTTGGAACTGGTCCACATGGCATGAGAGCGTCGAAACAGTCATCAAGACATCCGGTTTACAGTCCTACCTCAATGGCACAATCTCGGAGCCCAACAGGCAACTCGAAGCAACAGCAAAATTCATTTTGATTACTGGAATCCCGGATTTGATTCTCGGGTCCTTGCTTCACCTCACAACCGCTCACGACTACTACAAATACCTGACAAATTGATTCAACAAGTCTACAGTACAACTGCTACAAGAATGACTATGAACAGTTGAAGGATGTTGCGATGCAGAGCCACAAGTGGCTGTGCACACACGAAAAGCCTTCGGCAGAACCTGTCGAAAGTGCGGCGAGCACGGCCACAATGCACACGAATGCAGAGCAGTTGGAATCAAGTCAGAAGCAGCAAAAGTCGAAGAAAGACTCACCACAAGTCGTTGGAAGGCAAGACGTGGCACAGAAAGCCCAAGCTGAGTCGAGGAAGCAGGTATAGAGGGCGAGAGGGTTGCCGAGAGTGTTA
>JBBPRK010000605.1:0-20047 GCA_038093075.1 Boletus patriciae
ACAAACATATGTAGTAGTATATAAGGGCGCAAGTCCCAGCCAGAGAACTCCAGTTTAGTTCTCTTGGTTTTTCCCCATTACAACCAGTGAGATCACCTCCACAACCGCTTGCTAGCGCATTCGGTGCGTATCTTTCTCTTCGATTTCCTAGAGTACCAGTTGACGCTGGTTACCTTTGGGTTGTTTCAAGATTCAATCCGATGTCAGTCACACATCATGATATTCCTCTGTGACTTTATTACTCTATTTGGTTCTTTACATAACCATTCTAGACCTATGACATCATACTTCTTCAAATCTTCAGTGATGTCATACAACATCATTATTACGCCATATCACACCATTATGATGCCATAGCACACCATTCTTGCTCATGGCTTGTACATTCTTTATGGATAGATTACGCCCTTTATGGCATTTATCTCACTACAAGGACAAACAGTCCTTTATGTATAAATACTCTGGGTCTTACACCCAAATTGATTAAGTTCTCTTGCACCCCAAAGCATGATAGCTTCCAGCAAGACTTTCTTGCAAGTACTCTCAACTTCAAGTGAGTAGCTTCTCACTCACTGGGTTTCTCCCACTTTGCTGTTGCCTCTGCACCAATTGGAAAGTAGTGCTTCCAATAACAACCACAACCATCATCAGTTGCATCCACCATACCACCAAAACAGACCCAACTGCATGCAAGCAAATCACATGGAGGCCAGGTGGTAGTGGACAGGGACAATGACAATGAAGAACACTGAGTGCATGAGTGCATTGATGACTCAGCCAATGAAGCAGATATGTCCATGGACAAGACCACTGCCATAACAACAGTGAGTGCATCCATAGACGCAGCCACATCCCACCATGCACCCAACACACCATTTGAGGGAGAGCAAAGTGGTCAAGAGTTCACTGGTGAGGTTGGAGCAAGGACAGAGGTTGGTGAGGGCAAGGACAACAGCAAGAAACACCCACCAGACAAATCCAGCAAACCTATGAAGCCCACCAGTCCACCAGATGAAGCTGGGGCCACTCAGGACCAAGGTCTCCAGCCAGCTACCAGCATGAGCACACAAAGGGTGCCATTTGACCACCCAGACAAAGATGCTGGCACAAGAAACCCACCACAGCCATCAGAAGACCCTGGGGATGCAATGGGTGACAATGAGCATCATCCAGATGCACCCATAGAGCTGTCCAACAAGCCTGAGGGCAGGAGGGGGCAAAGGGGCAAGACAAGAGTGTTCAAGGTGTCCAGAGAGTGCACAGGGAGTATGGGTGACAATAGCATTGAAACACATTGACCAGAGAAGCCCAACGAGCCCAACCATGAAGTTGAGGGCACAAGGGTGGAAGCTGTTGAGATGAGGCTGTTGAGAGCATTGAGAGGCATCAAGGAGAGTCCGGGTGTGGATGGTGATGAGGAATGTAGACCAGGAATGCCAGTTGAACTGCCTGACAGGCTGCAAGTCAAGCTGAGGGATCCCACAGGTGTACAGGTTGAGCCAGGTGGTGAGACCCATGTCAAACCAGACGGGGGTGCTGCACATGGGGGTGTGGGTGCAATGGCTGATGGCATGGCAGAGGAAGTGCATGGTGACATGCAGGATAAGGTAGAGAGGTTGACAATGTGCTGAAACATGTCAATTGAGGGGGAAAGAGGAAGCACATTGGTGCAAGGTTAATCGACAACCACTAATGAAGAAAATGATCAGCACACTTCTGCAGACAATGATGATGTACCTGGATCATTCACAGAACCTCCACCACCAGTTCCACCACCAGACGTGATTGTGCACCATACAAACAAGCCCCTGAGCATCAAGCTTGAGAGGGAGAGGTGTATATCAGTGAGCTGCAACATTGGACCCACTAGTGCTGAGACTGACATGTTAGGAGCATCAGAGGGTGACAAAGATCCCCAGAACTGACCTAAGGCTGTGCAAGATGCATTAGAATGCACCTGAGAATGCTTGAAGAAAACAACTTGACAAAACTCACCTGGAAGAGCTCAAGATGACCAAGGCAATCCAAGAGGTGAAGCGCATGCTTTGGGAGCATCAGGGAGCACCAAGGATGTCGGAAACATGCCAAAGAAGCTGGGCAAGATATCAGCATGTGCCAACAAAACCCTGGAGAAGAGAAACTCATCAGGTAAACCTCAAGAGAAGCCAGATGACCTGGATGGTGAAATGGTCATACCTGATGACCCCCACAGTGTCCCAGACCCCCCCAGAGGCGATACAGACCAGTTGTTGAATCTATGGTGCACCTGATATGTCATATATGGACTTATCTTAGTAGATACGTGTTTGCTCATGTATGCACTTGTATTACCCCTGCAGTATATATATTGGGCAAGGGATTGATGGGACTCTCCCATCAATTGTCACCTTTTCCAGGTCCATTGCTATCTGTGCCCCTAGTCTCAGACTGGGTCTATTCTATTCTATCAACACCAGCACGTTGGCAGTATGGACCAATCATATTGAGATAGGGGGTTGGGAGGTCACTTGGGTGACCAAGAGGACTCGGAGGACATCAAGGGCAATCCGGACTGCTGTAAGGTTCTCAAGGGCACCAAATATGATGGCCTACACCCCAGGAGCAGGGAGAACGAGTGTGACATCAAAATGAACATGCTACATCGAGTTAGAGGGCTAGGAGGCCAATTGGGTCAGAAATATGAATCAGGAGATATCAGTGGCAAACGGAGTGCCAAAGCGATGGAGATGGCATTGAGATGGATGGGACAGGGTGCCAAATGGATGGCGCAATGAGTGGCACATGGTGTGACTCAAAATGAGTCAAAACACAACCACTAGCTGGAGTTGAGATAGGTCAGCACCAACAGTGCAACTGCATGACAGTGCATATACCTCATCAGGAGAACTGTGAAGTGGTGATTTGACCAGATAGTTTTGATAAATGCCTGTAATCATGCCATGGAAATAATGTGCATTTAGAATCTATGAGAACCTTAGGGCATTCTGAATAAATATGACCTATACTGACAAATATGTGTCTTTGAGATAAATTGTTATCAGACATTGAGCATGTAATGTCAACCAATGATAATGGCTTATTCATTCATTCCATACAGATACATATAACCAGAGCCTGGCCAAGTGTCGGAGGTCTGGCTTAATTATTGCCAACCATACCAACCCTCTCAAACAAAGTAATTCACTGCCTTTCCATGTTAGAATGACAATCAAGGCAAGCAAAAGATATAAGTTACAAGCCATGGCAGGCTCATCAGCAAAATAACACATCACTTATTTAAACTTATTGTCATGATTAAGTCCAAATAGAGTATAACTTGAAATAAGTGTGAATAAGCCTGGTTGTCATATCCCAGAATTCAACCAAGTCCAACCCCAACCTCAGACTACCTCAGTCCACCTTGGACTACTCAGTTCACCCTCAGTCCCCTGACCTCAGTTCCACCTTGGACTACTCGGACTACCCTTGATCCCCTGACTTTGGTCCCACCTCGGATCACTCGGATCACTTGGACCATTCAGTCACTCAGACTAAGTATGTATGACCTTATATGGCCTATCCCATTTAGACTCAATCATCTTGTTACCCTATCACTCACTTACCTCCACTTGTACTAGGCTCGCCCTCAGAGATCCAGTGCTTACGCCACTCAGACCTTTGGGTACTGCCCCTCATTCATTCCTCTGGATCTGGTACCTTGCCACAGCTTGGACCAGTACATTTCCTGAGTGCACCACTTTCAGCCTTTGGCCACTGCTGTTACAGTTGCTCTCTAGCACCTAACATAATGGACTATGGCTCTTGATCCTCTACCACCACCATTCCCCCCCCACTCCAAATGCACCTAGCCCAGTACCCCCTCAACAACAAAGCACAAGTGCTCCACTGCATACCCATGCAGCATCTGCTTGTCTGACATTGGGAAAGTTTTCCACGGCATTTTCTGCACCTGTTACACCCCCCTATCCATACCCAAATTCACTTTGGAATTTTTCACCTCTCACTGCTTCTCCTGGACATGGACCACCAAGTCAGGACCTAACACTGGCAAATCCTTTCCAGTACCCCATATCCCCACAAATTGCAGGGAGTTTGACCACTGCACAGTGTGCTGGATAGTGGACCTTTTCCACTCATTCAAGGCACACCTATTCCCCACAATTCTCAACAACAAGGGACAGGTCCCCACTCCTCTAGTCTGTCTCTACCAGAGCAATATGCTCATCCACTTCTGCTGGCAGGCCAGCACCCCACCCACAGCCACCCCCCCACCCCTTCATATCCCCCCTATGCCCACCCCCACGTGGCCACTCCACCCCCCCACTGAGGGCTGGTACATTGGGCAGTGGGCATTGTGTCTGTGTGATGGGAGGGGAGGCATAATTAGTGTGGGGATTAGGGGTGTTGTGCCTGTGGGCCTGGAGTGGGACCCAATATGGATGTTGGGATGACATGCTGGTGGGGATGGCAGGGGGGTGTGGTACAGTGGGTGTCGCATCTGTGGGCACTGGGATCGGAGGGGAGGGTGTTGGGCATTGCAGCCATGGGATAGGAGGGTTAGATCCTGGTCACAAGAACCAATCTCAAGTTCACATAAAGTTTAAATAATCACTGAAATTCTTCAAGTTGTCTTTTTGGCTTTCATCTTATTCCTCCTATCACTACTTCTTGTTTTCACCATCATCTGGTCTGCACTGTGTTGCCATAGACATTGTCAGGAAAGAAAGTGAAACAACTCAAAAGGTACCAGTATCAACTGGATACTCTAGGGAGTTGAAGAAGGAACAGACTATAGGTGCTAGCAAATCGTTCTGGAGATGATCTTACTGGTAGTAGGGGAAAGACCAAGAGAACTAAACTGGAGTTCTCTAGCTGGCGCTTTAGGCCTTTTATACCACCTGTAGTATGTGTACATGTTTGTACCAAATCTACAATACTAGTCCCAACATAGCCTAAGTAAGTGGCAGCATGAGGTAGCAGTATGCATCAAGCATAGCCATAGAATAGATGGAGAGTGCATAGCCATGCACTGCATGGAAATGAAAAGGGTGATGTGAACATGAGGCATGTGGTTATGACAAATAAGAAGCATAGGAGTGAAATAAAAGAAGCCAAGCACAGCATGGAAATGAAGAAGCTGTGCATTAAGCACAAGGCAGCATCTTAGGCTGTCATGAGGCTAAGTGTCTTAATCAGATGAGACAAGGGATAAGATATGTACATAAGGCCAAAAGAAAAGAAACGACTAAGTCTAATAGGCTTCTGTTAGGCATACTGAGCTATAACAGGAAGTTTCTTTTGTTTCCTTGAGGACCCTTGTAGACAGATATCCAGGCCAGGAAGGCTAGTTATGGCTCTGATGGCTGCCTCCACCTTCCAAATGGTAGATGAATTCTATGTGTACAGTGTTGGCGCATGACGTCGACGCACACGATGTGTAACCTCAATTACATTCCAAACCTTATACCCTTCAATATATATATCTCGTAGCTGGTTCATTTGCTTCCCTCAGTCGTCTCGCCATATGTCTGAGGGTAAGCTCTCGTTCATTACCCCGCCATATCACTCTAACTTACTAGCTACCTAGACTAATTCCGGTCTAGGTGATTAATACAGCAGTCATCTTGCCATACGTCTGAGGACTAATTCCAGTCTAGTATTAACAGGTTATGAGCCCTTCCGCCATGGTGTAATCCGCCACGTCGTCCTACCTAGACCATAGGAATAGCCTGCCGGACTGGCCTGTGCTGTGGTGATCATGCCCCATCGAGCCAGTGACATTGGGCGTCCCACATGCCCAAAAATAGCTTCTTCTTCTTCTTCATCGCACGTGCGATCTTCCCCGTGCTTCCCTATAAGAATGGACCCTTTCTCCTGGACACGATCCACTGTCTCTCTCATTCATGCCCCCACCTGTCACCCGCAATCGTACCCAAAGTGCTTGCCCGTCCACCGCTGCTGACGCGACCTCGCCTATATTCATGTCCCCTCTTTTGTCCATCAGGGGCGCCACCCCTCCCTCCAGTGCCGCTCCTGTTGCATCCCCTGTCCCAATTACCAAAGTCAACCTTAGTGCCAGCGACGCCGTCAAAGTTGTCACATCTGTGCTCGACCGCGGATCTCACAATTGGTCCGAGTGGAGCGTCAACTTCAAGGACTACCTCTTGTCAAAGCATGCATGGGCCTACATCCTGGGATCACTCGTCCATCCCGCGGAAGCTGTGGACCCCCATGGTGCAGACCTATGGGATGCTAACAACGAGGCGATCGTCACGATCATGCGTGGCCGCTGTTCCTTGGAGGAGAAAATCTTTCTAGAGGGCCAAACCAATGCCTCCCATGCCTGGAAGATCTTGCGCAATCGACATGAGCAGATTGGTCTGATCGCACAGATCACGTTGATCCAGAAGCTCCTCCAACTCTGTTATCGCAAGACTGAGCGCTTTGCGAAGGTCAGTTTGGAAATCACTGAAGCTGTTTGCTGCATATATGCTATAGGAATGCCCACCTCCGAGACCTTCACCCTCATGATGATGATGAACGCACTATCTGACAAACTTCCACACATACAGGACCAAATCGCCGATGCTATTGTCCATAGCTCTGTCTCTGATCCCTACACACCACTCATGGCCTACACCCAACTTGAGATGGAACAACAAATCGTGGACTTGAGGTCCCCATCCTCCAGGACTTTCGCCCTCGCAGCTACCCCTGCGCCCAAACTGCCATCTGGTCGTGCAGCACTTACTTGTGTTGTATGTGGGAAGTCGGGACATCTCAAATGTTGCCTCAACCCGAAATGTCCCCCCGTGCATCGTGTCAGTCACCTCTGGCCTGAGTGCTTCAGTGAAGGTGGCGGTTGTGCTGGACAGCACGATGCGGTCCTGCATGAGAAAGCGGAAAAGCGACGTGCAGCTGTCAAATCTGGTACTGTTGCTACTGGTAAGCCAGGCAATGTTCGGTATGACCAATCCAGTCGGGCATACTTTGTTGACCCGGAGACCAACATGGTGTTTGCTCTCCATGATGCCCCTGGTGCCACCGCCAACTCTAACTCTCCCACCACGGAGTTCGCTGGCCTTGCCTCAGACACTCTGACTCCTGAGGTTGCATCTTCTCTTCCGGGCTTCAATGCTGATGAATACGATGCCATGTATCTTGACACATCAGCTCTCCTCACATTGATTGACTGGTGCTGCCACTCACAACCCGTGGACCTCGTGGCGCTTACCTATAAGGCACCCAACCAATGTGCACCGACCACCATCGACCCGTCCCTCACCCCATTCTTCCTCAATACTGGGGCCTCCATCCACATAAGTAACTGCGAGTCAGATTTCTATCGCCTTCGCCCTGTTGCCCCCTGGGCTGTCCATGGTGTTGGGGGATCAGCCATTCAGGCGATCGGTATCGGGTCCATCCGTCTCATCATTGCCAAGGGGATTCATGTCACTCTGGACAACGTCCTGTTCATCCCGGGTGCCACTGTTCGTCTTATCTCTGTATTGGCCCTGACATTGGCCCTCAAATACATTGCACATTTTGCCGATTCCACTTGCTGGGTCACATCTGCCAGCGGTGCTCGAATCCTCTCTGGCACTCTCACCGCTCATCACCTATATGCAGTATCTAGTGGCCACCTCACCGCTGTGCACACTTTGCCATTGCCCGCTCTCCCACGCTCGAGACCTGGCATAATCGCCTTGGCCACGTGAATTATCGTGCTGTCACCAACCTGGCTCGTCAGAACCTTGTGACTGGTATGCCCCTTTCCTCCTCTCCCCCACCCCCATCCTGTGAACACTGTATTCTTGGGAAACAGACCCACTCTAGTGTGCCCAAGGTTAGGGAGGGGGTGCGAGCTGATCGGAGATTAGGGATTGTGCATGTAGACCTTATGGAGCACCTGGATCATGCATCCGCTTTGGGGAATTGCTATGTCCTGAACATAATAGATGATTTCTCGTCCTACTGCTGGTCGATCCCTCTCAGTGCCAAGTCAGAAGCATTCCCCACCCTACAGGCCTGGGAACTCGCACGCGAGGCAGAGACTGGACTGCATGTCGGGATCCTTCATCCTGACAATGGGGAACTCAAGTGCCTCGACCTGAAAGTGTGGTTGCTCTCACGTGGCACCCAACACCAGTTTACCGCACCACACACTTCTGCCCAAAACGGTCGCATTGAGTGTGTCCACCACACTCTTATGGGTAAGGCCCATGCCATGTGATCTTTTGCACGTGTTCCTGTCAACTGCTGGGATGAATTCATATTGACCGCGTGCTACCTCACGAATTGGACACCTGTTAAGTCACAACAAGGCCACATCCCATATGAACGGTGGTTTGGTCGGGTCCCCGATCTCTTACACCTTCGAGAGATTGGTTGCCGTGCATTCGTTCTTGTCCAAAACCACCACAATCTGAAGGTTTTTGATCGTTCAGTTGAATGTGTTCTTATTGGCTACTCCCTGGACTCAAAGGCATACCGTTGTTACCACCGTCCCTCCGGGAAGGTCTTAACTTCGTTTCATGTCTCATTCATCAAATCCCACCAATCTCCCCTCACCGCACAAACACCTTCACCACCACTCGCTCCCTCCGCTGTCAAGCCACATCCTTCTCCCACCGTCAATGGCTCTTCTCAACCCACCACTGTCAATGACTCCTCTCAACTCCCCACTGTCGATGCCCCCCCACCTCTTCGTCGTTCCGCACGCCTATCTCATCTATCCGAGGAGAAGGCCACAGCCATTGGTGTACCCTACGTCCCAGCTATCCAACGTGCTGTGCTCGCAGCTATTGCAGAGGCTCGCACACTTCCAGCGTCTCCCATTCCTGATCCTGCTGGGTCTCCCTCGTCTTCCTGGGAAGACGATGATTCTTGGTTTGCTGGCGCCGCATCCGACTCTGATGTCGCTGACCCGGCCTCGTACCATGAAGCCATGTCATCCCCTCACGCCACAGACTGGATGAAGGCTCTCCAGGAGGAGTTCCAATCCCTTAAAGATCTCGGCATCTACAAACTTGTCCCCCGCTCATCTGTTCCACCCGGGCATCATGTCATGCATGGCTGCCCTATCTTCAAGCTTAAGTGCGACGAACATGGGAATCCCGCCCGCTTTAAGGCGAGGTACATCTGTTGTGGTTATACTGCTGTCTACGGCCAAGACTATACAAAAACTACCTCCCCTACTGCCTGCATGGAGTCTTTCCAAGTTCTTGCTCATATTGGCGCTGCTCTCGACTGGGAAATTGAGCAGTTAGACATCAAAACGGCATTCCTCAATGGCGTCCTGGATCCCAATGAAGTATGCTTCATGGAGCAGCCCAAGGGCTTCATTGAGCATGGCTTTGAGGATCACATCTGGGAGCTGCAGTGCAGCCTATATGGCATGAAACAGGGTGGTTGAGTGTGGAACAAGACCCTCAATTCTCAACTTGTTGACTGGGGCTTTACACGCCTCGACTGTGAGTATTGTGTCTATTACTGTCATGATTCTGACAGCATTGTAGTGGTTGCGATACACATCGACGACTTCTTTATGCTTGGCAGTTCAAAGCTATCCCAATTGAAGTTTAAAGAACAACTACAAACCCGATGGCAAATTTCGGACGGGGGCCCTGCACATTTTCATATCAGCATCACAATTGAACGTGACCGCACGAATCGCACCATTGTGTTGTCACAGGTCACCCTTATTGACTGTATCATTTTGCAGTTTGGCCTCTCTGACACCCACCCCATATCCACCCCACTTGAGCCCAGCCTCTGCCTGTCCAAGGCCAACTCTCCCCAGACCAACAAAGAGCATGCTGACGTCGCTCACCTTCCCTACCGCGAACTGATTGGGTCCCTCATGTACTTATCCATTGGCACACGACCTAACATCATCTTTGCTGTCAATCACCTCTGCCGTTTCTTGGACTGTTTTGGCCGAGTTCACTGGGAGGCTGCAAAGTGGATCGTTCACTACCTTAAAGGCTCCCACGACCTTCGCTTGGTGCTTGGTGGTGAACATACCGTGCAAATGCTCGGTTATACTGACAGTGACTATGCATCTTGTCCAGACACTCGCTGCTCCACCAGCAGGTTCTGCTTCTCCCTCAGCTCCGGCATGGTGTCTTGGAGCTCACACCAACAGAAGCATGTCACGCTGTTGACTTGCAAAGCTGAATACATTGCCGCATCCAAAGCATCCCAAGAACTCATCTGGCTTCGTCACTTGCTTGCGGGCCTTGACCTCCGTCAGCCCACTGCATCCCCCCTCCTTTGTGACAATAACAGCGCCATCACCCTATCATCCGATCCTGCTTTTCATACCAAACTTAAACATATCACAAATTCCTCCATGAACGCATTTCCAATGGCCAACTCTACCTTCACCATGTACCCTCCAAAGACAACATCGCAGATGCATTCACTAAAGCACTACCTCGCAGTGCCTTCGTTTGCTTCCATATGCATATGGGCCTTCAGGACTCCATGTGAGGAGGAGTCGTTCGTCAGGAGGAGTAGTTTTTTCCCATGTTTTAAATTTCATATAACCTTGTTTGTATCCACCCGTTTTTCATATACCATTTCGTATCCTCCTTCATCTTTGCTTACACGTGGTTTACGCATCAAGGAGGAGTGTTGGCACATGACATTGACGCACATGATGTGTAACCTCAATTACATTCCAAACCTTATACCCTTCAATATATATATCTCGTAGCTGGTTCATTTGCTTCCCTCAGTCGTCTCGCCATACGTCTGAGGGTAAGCTCTCGTTCTTTACCCCGCCATATCACTCTAACTTACTAGCTACCTAGACTAATTCCGGTCTAGGTGATTAATACAGCAGTCGTCTCGCCATATGTCTAAGGACTAATTCCGGTCTAGTATTAACATACAGGGCACCCATTACCTCTGTGAATACTTGAACTGCTTGCCCACCCCTGTGGTAGTGGCCACTTCTTCATCAGTTGTCACTGCCAGTATATTCTTGGTATCAAGTTCATTTGCTGATGTATCCCAGAAATTGAACCATTGGTCTTCATGAATTCCATCAACTAGAATTCAGATGATGAGACTGACCCTGTATTTGCTGACCCAGAATTTGGACACACACAGCTAATGCTTGGGCCACTTTTCAGGCTAACAAGACAGACAAGGGAAAGTGAGTCCACTTTGACGGTGTCAAGTTATGGCTTGAAAGATACATAGGCCACCCAGGTCCTCATGCCACTTCTGTGGCTGAGGAAGTCATCTTGCCTGCAATTGAGGCCATGTGAATCAAGCCAGTGGGAACTCCCTGACTGGCAATACCACTGGCAATGTCTAGTACTACCCCTACTCGCACTGACCCCACTCATCCAACACCATCATTCACATTCCCAGGGCAATTTAGGCACTCATTCCCTCTCAAAGATAAGACCACATCCAAGTGTCTCCTGAATCAGGTCCTTGTGACCACAGTACCAGTCCCAATGTGGGAACCCATTACTGTTGCCCCAGATGTTCACACATAGCTTAAGGATCTGTCCACAGTGAAGCAAATTCCTATTTCAACTAACATTGTATAAGTTGGCAAATTGGCTGGATGTGACCTGTTATGCTTGGTCCAGGTAGGAACAAGTGTAGACTCGATTGAACTAAGTTTGTCCTAAGGGTCTTCCTTTAGGAGTTCGAACATCAAGATGGATGTCAGGGATTCTAGGGTTTTCAAAGGAGTGCCCACTCAGTAGTAGGACAGAGGCTAAGAGAGATCCAACTATGAGGGACTAGAACCAGGTATATTTGAGGGAGTATCAAGTAGGTCAAAGTTAAGTTGTAATACAGGAAGTGCACTAGTTTATATAGTGAAGAGATACTGCGCATGCTCAAGCTATACTGGTTTGAGAATGGGAAGAAAGCTATGTGAATATAAAAAAGGAAATAGTGTCCATGAGAGAGAGGGATAATTCCTGAGAAGAAAAGGTAAGTTGATGCATAGCCATGCACAGCATATAAGTAAAGAAGTTGCATTTAGGCAGAAGGTGTTCCAAAGGAATGGAAAGAAGACAGGTCAAAAGGATGGTTACAATAAGGGAAAAGATAGTAAGGATATAATGCAAAGGAAAAAAAGCAGAAGGAACAGAAGCAATTATAATATGACCCAGGTGCAGTTGAATATGCATTTGGGGACTGGGTCCACTGAAATGATGATGGCACCACCATAGCCCACCAGTGGGTTCCTGTTATGCTTGGCCTGGGTAGGGAAAAGCATGAACTCGATTGAACTAAGTTCGCTTGAAGGGTTGTCCTTCAAGGATTCAAGCGTCAAGACGGACACCAGGGTTTCAAAGGTTTCGAGGGAGTGTTGACTCAATTGTACAACAAAGACTAAGAGAGTTCTGAGATGAAGGATTCAATGACCTTGGTATATTTGAGGTAGTATCGAGTAGGTCAAAGTTAAGGAGAAAGTACAGGAAGTACAATGGTTTATATAAGGCGGAACAGTGTGCATGGACCAAGTGATGCCTGCCCTAATTAGCGGAATGTGTCATCATGGAATGGGAAAGAACAAGAGAGAAACAATGAGTAAGAGGAACTACATAATCAGTGCAAGAGAACCGATCGGTGGAGATAGGAGTCTGAGGAGATAAGAGGAACACATAACAAGGACAAAGTTAGAAGATAAGTCATACGGGATGTGAGAGGAAGGAAAAAGAGACAATTGTAACATTACCCCCTGTTTACATCTGAAACTCCAGAGAAGGATAATATATGAACGGTGCAAGTCAGAAGTTGATATAGGAGGAGACTGGGGAGCCTGTCATGTTGCCGATACCAATGTTGTCATATTTGAAATCCTCTAAGGGGGAACGAGAACGAGGGGGAGATCTAGA
This sequence comes from Boletus patriciae, assembly GCA_038093075.1. NCBI lineage: Eukaryota > Fungi > Basidiomycota > Agaricomycetes > Boletales > Boletaceae > Boletus > Boletus patriciae. The sequence continues at coordinate 12,876 of JBBPRK010000605.1, forward strand.
GCAAGGGTTGCATCTCCGGACAATAGAGTTTTCAGAAACCATCCTGTGAGAATGAGGAGGGGAAATAGGACAAGGTTGGGAGGACAATGAAGACGAGGAAGAGGAGGAACAGGGGCGAGGACAGCCCAGGGGACAACAATGTTGAGGGTAGCCAGGGCGATTGACTTTACAAATCGGGAAAACGTACCACTAATAGTGGATACGAAGGTGTCTAAGGTGGTGACATTCAAAACACAACTTGTGGTAGTGGGGGTGGTTATGAGAGAGCGGGGCGTCAATGGGTATGCCATGAATAGTTCCAGTGGTGTTGACCTCGTGATGGAGTTCGGTGCGTTGGAGGGTTAACTTGACCTTAGGGGAGAGTGGGGAGGAAGAAGCGGATGGGAGAGGTTGTGGGTTGGTGGAGGTAGTCATCTCCTTGATGTATCTTTCCACATCGTCAGCAAATTCAGGCATCTGTAGTTGGTAAAAGGTAGAGAATAAGTCCTCTTTGATTTCACATTGAATGGTGTGAAGTGTGTTGCATCTGCAACCAATGCTAGATGGGGAGGAGGTGAGGTTGAGGATGGATTTTAAGTGTTGGTTCTGGAGATAGATCTGGGTAATGCTCCAAAGGGGGGAGTTTGGTTCAAGGTGGAATTCAAATGCGCGATGAAGATGAGGGGTGTAGAGGAGGGAATGGAGTGAGTCACAACGATGTTCTTTGAGGAATCCCTCATGGAGGCAGTGGGCATTGAGGGGGACGTCAACAGATAGGATAGGTGGGAGAGTCACTGAGGAATGAAGTGTAGGTTCCATTTGAGCAGGAGGAGGAGTAGGCATGCAATGGACATCGGGAGATCCCCTACCATCGCTTCAAGATAGTCCCCAACCAGCGTCTGATTGGATAGAGGTAGGAGAAGAACTGCCAGAAGAAAGAAGTGAAAGTGTAGGGAGAGAGGACACAGTAGAAATTGAGGAAACATTGGTAGACATGACAGTGACGATGTGGTGGTGGGGGGTTAAGAAGAGAAGATGGTGGGATGGAGCTTTTTGTAAGCAGTGAGAGCAGACTTTGCATGTTTCAGATTCCATTCTGGGATCCAGGAGTCTTCTTCAGCCGAATATCCTTTCCATCGGATCAGGAATGAGCATTTAGTCAGAGTTCTGCTGTGGTGTAGAATCTTCTCGACTTTGTATTCTTCTTCTCCATTGATAAGGTCAGGGGGTGGCAACAGGAAGTTGGGGCCGTGAACGGCATTTTTGCGATAAGGAGACAGGAGGGAGGCGTGGAAGACTGGGTGGATTTTCCACATTTTTGGCAAGTGGAGTTGGTAGACGATTGGGGATAGGACTTTTGTGATAGTGAAGGGTCCTTCTCATTTCGGAGTGAATTTGGGATTGACCACTAATCGTTTGAGATTTCTGGCTTCGAGCCAGACTTTGTCTCCAAGTTTGAACAGGGTGAAGGAGCAATGAGTGTGAGCAGCCATGACTTGGCAGGCTAATTCATGTGCTGCTAGGGCTTTGTCACAGGTGGCAGAGAGGGTTTTTAAGCAGGTTTCAACCATGGGGATAGTGGTGTTGGAGATTACCGAAGGGAGGGCATGGGGTTCATAACCCATCATGAGGTAAAACGGAGATTGATTGGTGACAGAGTGAGGGCGTGAAACAACCCAATAGGTGACAGCGTCAACTGGCACTCTAGGGAATCGAAGACTGAAGGGAACACACTAAGAGCACTAGCAATTGGTTGTGGAGGTGATCTCTCTGGCTGACTATGGGGGAAAACCAAGAGAACTAGACTGGAGTTCTCTGGGTGGGACTTATGCCCTTTATATACTGGAATGACGTGGTATGTACATGTTTGTATCAGATCTACCGATGAGTCCCAACATAGACTAAGGATGTGGCAGCATGTGTTGGCAGCATGCATCAAGCATAGCCATGGAATGGAAAGGAAGTAGAACATGAGACAACTGCACGGTGGTGGTAGAATGGAAGAGAAGAAGAGAAGAACATAGCCATGCACTGCATGGAGATGAATGAAGTGAGGGGTGCATGAGGCATGGTGTGAAGAGAGAAGAGAAGCATAGGAAACAGCGTGGCTGTTATATGTTAATCTGATAAGATAAGAAAAAAAGAAATGAAATGACTAAGTCCGTTGGAATGATGTTAGGCATGCTGAGCCGTAACACTACCCCCTTCTAAAGATCGACTTCCAGGCGATCAAAAGGAATTTGCTTGGGGTGAAGACTTGTAAAAGGCTCCAGCCTCTTTTGAAAGAGTAATAAGAAATCCTCTGGAGGGACCGAAATGGCCCTGGGTGCCACGGGGTTAGCGTGGTAGAAGTCATTCAATGCTTCGTTTGCATTGCCAAGGTTACTTTTAGGTTCCCAGGTATGATCCGTGTTGTCATAGCCCTTCCAATGGATGAGGAATTCCAGCTTTTTATTTTTATATCATGAGTCAATGATCCAGTCTACCTCCCATTCATTGTCTGTCTTCTGTGACATGGACGGGTCCCGGCCAGTGCGAGGGTTGCCCCTCCAGTCGGTCGCAGTACGGTTTAACCCGTGAGACATTTACTACGGGGTGGATTTGCATCGATTTTGGTAATTTTAATTCAACGGCATTAGGTCCTGCCAAGCTGATGACTGTATAAGGGCCAAGCCATCGCTCGGATAGCTTGCGTGAAGCACGTGTCAAACGTAAGTTTTCTGTGGATAGCCAGACTTGCTAGCCAACGGTATACTCGGGTGCTGCTGAGTGGCTTTTATTGGCATTGACCTTCATTCGGTCTTGTGCCTGTTTCATATTTTCTTTAACACTTTCTATTACGTCTTCCATCTCCGATGCAAACTTCTGGGCCACTGGGGCCCTGTCCGAACTAATGGGTTCAATTCCCATTTGGGGAAGATATGACCATGTCATGTCGAAGGGTGACTGTCAAGACCGGTTCAACTCTGAGGGGGAACTCTGAAAGCCAGAGTTACTTAACAACGTTCGGGACTTGGCTTCACCGTGTGTGGTGCGCCCTTGCCTCAATAGTCCTTGGTGTCCCGAAATTGGTCGGAGGGTCAGAGAAGGTCGGAGGTGCTCGGCTTAGTTGTAAGGCTAACCAGCAAGAGGTCAAGACAAAAGGATCGTCGAGAAGGGGATGAAGGGAAGGAGGGAATCTTAGTTGATTATTTGTCTGAAGTCTACTAAGTGACTCAGGTACACTTTATATACTATATCGAAGGGGAGGAATACCGAAGGAAACTATAAACATTGAACTGGGGCTATCCCGGATCTCAGCTCAGTGGCGGGACTGCCCCATTCGTAAGAATTTCCCAATCTCCTTGTTGACGATCTCTGTTTGTCCGTCTGTCTGTGGATGAAAAGATGTCAATAGTTTAGTGGCGATACTGAGGGCCTTGTTAAGCTCCTGCATAACTTGTGCCACGAACTGCAGGCCTCAGTCCGATGTAATGGAACGTGGAAGACCATGATGTTTCCATATGTTTGCCAAGAACAGCTTTGCTGTGTCCAGGGCTGAACATGTTTTTGTGCAAGGGATCAACTCAACCTCCTTAGATAAACGATCAACCACTGTGAGGATCGAGTCTTAGCCGTGGGATGGGGGAAGGTCCATAATGAAATCAGCTGATATGTGTTCCCACGGGGTATTTGAAATAGGGAGTGGTTGGAGAAGGCCTGCTGGGGCCTGATTAGATCCCTTGAATCTTTGGCACGTGTCACATCTAGTGACATAATCTTTGACTAAGGTAGCCATTCCAGGCCACCAGTAGTTGCGCTGCAACAATTCTATGGTTTTTTCATAACCTGGGTGTCCTGCAACCGGGGAGTCATGGTGTTTCTGGATGATCTCCATCCGTAGAATATTGCTTTCGGGCATGTATAGTCTGCCAAAAGTGTCGTATAGGCATCCATTGCGCTCTTCACAGATGGAGTTCTTCTTACACAGCCTCTGAATATCTGCTTTGTTCAAGAGGCACGTGGCGTTGAATATTTTTTGTTTTAATATGTCCCCATCATCTGCAATAAGGATGGTGGTCCTAATTTTATCCGGGGTGATAACAATGATTCCTTTGTTGTCATCTTCTATTCCCACAGCGTGGTCTTCTCTTCTAGAGAAAGCATCTGGTTTCGTCATTGTGTGGCCTGGCTTGTAGAACCACAACATGTTGAACTGTGAGAGGTACATCACCCATCAGGCTTGCCGACGGTTGAGATCCTGTCTCATCATAAACCATTGCAAGTTTGCATGGTTGTTCCAAATTTCAAATTGGTGTCTAGCACCTTCTAGGTAATGACGCCATTGTTCCAGCGCTTGGATGACTGATAGCATCTCTCTATCAGCGACCGGGTAATTCCGTTCTTGTGGCGTCATGGAGTGGGAAGAGAATGTGACAGGATGCCATATGCCATCCTTCTTGATAGATAATACTGCACCTGTAGTGTAATCACTAGCATCTGATTCCAGGCGGAACTTGCAATCTATGTCCAGGAACGTGAGTACCAGAGCGGTAGTGAAGTGTTTTTTAAGCGTGTCAAACACTGTCTGCTGGGTTTCTTCCCATCGAAAGGGTTATTCCTTTTTTGTTAAGTTGTGTAGTGGGTGTGCAATGCGCACGTAGTCTTTTATGAACCTTTAATAGAAGTTTGCCAGTCCTAGGAAACTTCTGACTCCTTTTATGTTCTTTGGCTTGGGCCAATCTAAGATTGCTTTGACCTTTGTTTGGTCCATGCTTATGCCGTCACATCCAACTATCATGCCAAGGAAGTCAACTTCTGTGGTGCAGAACATGCATTTTTCTGGTTTTACGAATAAGTCATTTTCTCCCAAGTGGTGTAGAACCTCGAGGACGATTCAGTCGTGCTCAGCTTGGTTATCTGTTTTTGTAAAGATCATTAGGTCATTGATGTAGACCACTATCACGTCATCCATGTCTGCAAAGATTTCATTCATCATCGCTTGGAATGTGGTGGGGGAGTTGCATAGTCTGAAGTACATGACCAAAGGTTCGAATGCTCTGTGGAAGCAGACGAAAGTGGCTTTCCATTCGTCACCTTCTTTGATCCGGACGTTGTTGTATCCCCATCTTAGATCCATTTTCATAAATAGTTTAGACCCTTGGAGTTTATCCACTAGCTGCCCGATCAATGGCAAAGGGTAATTGTTTTTGACGGTGAACTCGTTGAGATATCGGTAATCCTGTACCATATGCTTCTTGCCATCTTTCTTAGGCACGAAGAACACCAGTGACGTTTGGGGGGATTTAGAGGGTCTTATGTAACCCTTCTTTAGCTGATAATCAAGGAACATGGTAACCTCTTCTTGCTCCTGAGGCGATAGAGGGATGATTCTGCCTTTCTTGGGCTTGAACATGTCCTTGAGATCTATTGCGTGATACCATGGTTTTCTGATTGGCATACATTCCAATTCCTTTTTCGAGAATATGTTAAGGTACTTGTGATATTCCATGGGAACTAACTCCTCGGGAATTTTCTCTTTAGGTTTCTGAGACTCCTGTTGCGCTTCCGGTGCGCAGATTGTTTCGTGAACGTAATATTGGTTATTGTATTCCTCTTCTTCCATCTCTTGGATGAAAGCGGACTTGTCCTGCAGCATGTGACAGTGTCGTGGGCAATGTGTCATTTTGACCATGCCTTTTGACCAATCAATTTCCGGGTTGTGGCGTTGTAACCACGAGAAGCCCAAGATGAAAGGGTTTTTTCCCAGATCGGTCACTTCTGCTGTGACTTTCTCACGATGTCCCTGGAATTCTACGACCAGTTCCGTGGAATGCATAATGCTTCCGGCAGAATTATGTGTACCATCCATGTTGTATACAGGAATGGGATTTCATAGGGGATAAGTGGGACCTTATGAGTTTCTGCCCACGTCTTATCGATAAAGATTGTGTTAGCACCTGAGTCTAGGAGTGCATCTGTCTGAGTGAAGTTTTGCTGCTGTGTAAATGGCACAATCTGAATAGATAGATTGGTTTCTCGTGCGGGTCTTACGCTTTGCACATAAGCGTCATCTGGGATTTCTGAACTATTTTTGTTTTTTGTAGAGAAATTAAGCACAGGTTTATCATCCCTGCCGAGCCCACTAGGGGACCCCTCCGACGGCGAGTTGGAATTTGGATTTGTTGCCATGGAATCCTCATCGTCAACGATTTCTTCCACAGCGAGGTTTTCATATTGGTTCTGCCCCTTCACACACTCAGACACGTGTGTTGGAGCTAAGCTTTTCCCGCCGACTTGGCAGCAGGAGTTTCGTAATCTTTGAACCAGGCGCGAGCCTCGTCCAGTGACATTCCTTTTATGGAAGAGGACCAGTCACGTCCTTTTCCCTTGTTGTCCTTGTTTTTGGTGCTTTTATCCTCATCCCAGGAGGTTGCGGGCTTGTCTTCAGTCTCGGTTGAGCATACCTGGCGCCCATTGCCCTTGCCTTTGCCCCTCTTGGAGCAAGCCTTTTGGTGACCACCTCTGAAGAAGTGGCACTCAGGGCACTGAAGTTTAGGTTTCGGGCAGTCTTTGCCGAAATGCCCCTCTTGCTGACAGTTGAAACATTTATTTTTGCCACCTGTCTTTACGGCATTGATGTTCATGGCGTTAGGGTCTTTCTGCTTGACCCGTTCCACTGTTCCTTTCTGAATGAAATCAAGGAGCTGTTTGCGCGCCCCTGCTTGTCGGAGATCGGCCTTGAATGTGTCTAGGAACGTGTAGCGTCCCTTTTCGAGTATCAAACACGTGACGATCTCCTTGTCCGCGTTCTGTTCCAGCAGCTCTATTTGCCAGGTTTCGTCATAATCCGCAAGGAGCACATAGTTCTCGAACTTCAAACAAGAACGTGTCCATGGGGTGTCCCTTTTGTTTTAAGTTCCGGAGGGCTAACCGGTTTTAGTCCTTCTTGTTCGTGGACCGGAAGTGTTTCTCGACTAGGTCCACAAAGTCATCCCAGTCATTTTCTCCTTGTCCTCTCAGAATTGCGTTCAGATGACCTCTTGCGAAGTCACCAGCGGATCCTCCTACCATGTGTGAGAGCACGGCAGAGATTGCCTTCTTATCGGGAAGAGCGGTTTGGTTCTCGTGCTGCCAACCACAGACACGTGTCTACCACTCTTCAAATTTCTTTCCACAGGTACCATCAAAGTTCCTGGGGTCTGAGATGATCT
>JBBPRK010000606.1:0-20039 GCA_038093075.1 Boletus patriciae
CTACTCTTCCACGCTTGGAAAATTGCGTTGCGTGGCTTCTTTGGGACCCGGTATCTGGCCAATTGCGACTTGGTTTCCTCATGACCAGATCGCCCTCCGTAATCTATCGTCTAGATTGTCTATAATGCACATTTGGAATTTCCACCAGTTTCGATCTCGCATGCACTGGTTGGTGCTATCAGGCAATCCCCCACTTTATTTACTTCTGGCTTGCTAAGTTATCTAGTCATTCGACTCGGGGAAACGGGACAATGTTATTCAGTTTTTCGGAACCAGGGAGGAATCAGTCTCTCGAGCTCACTCCATCACTAATACTGTAGTCTTCGACTCGGCTCGCGGATAGTTAGCCACCCACCACGACGCTGAAAGGCCCTGCCCGCAGTCCACCTACCTTCTCGGTACACTCGCCAACCCAGACTCGCACCAGCAATATTTTCCACAGCCAGCCTTCAATACCTCATTCATCATCAAACTTGGGGATACCCTGGCGCACCTAAAGTCTGAGTGCAAATATTATTACGAGTCAAGCTTTTACACGGCCATGGCATCACCTGGAATTCAATTGGTGTAGGTAGAGTACATGACAATAGTTCGGATATAGACACCACCGGCATTCGAATGAATATTGTCGGTACACCAGGTGACCGACGGCACCCACGGAGGAACTAGGATGATCGGCCAAAGGGTGCACCGTGGAGTCTCTTCTGAGGCACCAAGAGATGAAGGATTGTCAGAGAAGTAAGACAATCGAGCATGTGGTAGACCGGCGCCTGGAAGTTGTTAAAAGATGCTGGAACACGCCACGCGGGAAATCTGTCAAAAGGCTGACTTTAGGGCGGGCTGCAGCTGACTTGGACGGAACGAATTGCCAACGTTGTTACCACGGCTCCAGCACGGTATTTGGCCGGGGACGTGTGATTCAGATCCTCGCACGATGAAAAGATCACCATTATCCAAGCGGACCCCACTCCATTGACGAGGGGGGACGGAACGCCATCATATGCACTCGGATCGACTCAGATAAGGTCTGATAAATCGCGCGATGGTTACGATCGATTTCCGCATCAGGAGCTCATATTTAGGCCGGCGCAGGGACGCAGAATTGTATCCGCTGATATCTCCGACTCGTTATCTCGTCCTCCGCCCTTCCCACAGAATGCCCGTCTCTACGTTAGCCCTGAACGACGGAACCCGGGTACCCTGGATAGCCTTTGGAACAGGGACCGCGTTGTACAAAAAAGATGTTACACATGCCATCACCATCGCCATTCAGAATGGGTTCACGCACCTTGATGGGGCCCAGATGTACAAGAACGAGACCTCACTTGGTGCTGGTATCATCGCCTCAGGAAAGCCACGATCTGGATTGTACATCACAACGAAGCTGGAAGCCTTGGCACCGGGGGAAACCCCAAAAACTTCGTTGGAGAAATCTTTGAAGAGGCTCAGAGTGGAATACGTTGACGTGTTCTTGATCCACCAACCAAAGCAGCACGCGGGTAAGCTCAAGGAAGTCTGGAAAGGCATGGAGGAAGCCAAGGCGGCAGGTTTGACCAAGTCTATTGGTGTCTCGAACTCCACGGCAGACCACCTCAAGGAGATTCTTGAAGTGGCCACTATTCTCCCGGCTGTAAACCAGGTGAGATATACAGTGTCACCCGGAGTCGTGGTTCAGTTCTTCACTGTCATGGAACAGGTTGAAGCACACCCATATGTATGGAAAGCTCTCGGACCCAATCTCGAAATTCACGAAAAATATGGCATCGTGACTTCCTCCTACGGAGGGTTGTCACCCCTTGTCCGTGGCAAGGGTGGTCCTCTCGACCCCGTCGTTGAACAAATCCGTGTACGCCTGGAGAACACTTGGGGATCCCCTGTGTCCGACGGCCAGGCGCTCCACAAATGGCTGCAGCAGAAGGGTGTACTTGTTGTGACGTGAGTCGATTCAGTCTCAATCCTCACCTGCAATACGTGCTGAGTGATCCTTTGGTAGTACATCGTCCAAAGCCGAACGTATCAGAGAATACCTCGACACTGAGGACGTACCCGAGCTCACCCCAGAAGAGATTGAACTTATTGAGACTACAGGAGCGAAATTACACAGGAGATTCTTCGTACGTCCTTTTGCGTAAAGGTTTTCAAGTTTCGTCATTGATCGATGATCCCCTGTAAAGCCCAGTATGTGGCCACCCGAATGAACGAGAAATGAGAAGCAATCTACGAGAACGATTAGTTGATGTATAGTTATCGTTGTAAATTCCTTCTGGTTGACGGGGGACGGAAAGATGTTATTCAAAAATGCATGACCGTGACTACGAGTCCCATGCACGAATCGTGTCTTGTCTGGGTTAAGCATGGGAAGCGAGTACTGCAGCCATGACTTGGAAGAACTCTGACGAGGATGTCCACCTAGCACCCCACCCTTTACGTGTCCGATGATGAATGCATTAATGAAGCTTTGAAGGCTGGCTGCGGAGGGCGTTGCTGGTGCGGTGCGGGTGTCTGGATTTTCAAGTGTACCAAGAGGCCTGGGGCTGGAAAGATAAAGGGATGGCGCGCGTACGCTCACCTTTGCCAAGCACCCCGGAGGGGTCCAGACGTCGGCTTCACGAGTTCGATCCAAGGCAAACACGCCCTCGCGAGAGACTGTTGAGTGGTTAACAAAGAAAAGACCGACATCGTCATATAATCATACACGAGTAGCCGGCCAAGAGTAAAAAGGTGGGGAGGAACGGTCACCTCATTCCCGTCTTGGTCAATCATACCCTTATCCGTGTCATATCCATAGACTTGTACCCCTGAACTGAAAACGACCGCCGCGAGGTCCATGCATCCCCACCGTGCGTCATTTTGGGACCTGAGTGGGTTTCTTCTGTGTGGACATAAGAGGCCCGGAGACTGATTCTGACCTGCCACATTCCTTGATCTTCATGATTGGATCGAGTTGCCTCGTCGGATCGCCGATGAATACCTGGCGCAACTGAGAAAAGGCATCCGAGATGTGTCGAGCAACCGGGCTATGTTCTAGCTGCGACGTAGGCCAACCGTCGAGTTGCAACCCAAGTCATAGATGGTCATGAGCAGCTCATTACGAATCTCTTGCCAGTACGTTTTCCCCCCTCGCAGACCACATGCAGCAGTGAAAACGGCGACGACGCGCATACCACAGTGACGGGGTACGCGAGTGCTCGCGCGTTGAACACCATCATCGGGGTTGCGATCATCGTAGGAATCAACACGGGGAACACCGTCGCCTCCCGGACCTAGCGCATACGCGCATCAGAGACCTACCATTTTCTTCTCTCGCCCCGAGAAGCCGGAACTCACCGATATGACCTCCGGAAGAACCTGGAAGGCCCTGAAATGAATTACCTCCGCCCTATTTGGCCCGATTTTGTACACGTTTGTTCTTTGCGCGCGCAGATTCCGTGGCTACTGTTGGTATGCCAAGGAAATCCTATTTCTTGATCATCGCAACCTCTACGACACTCGAGTCAGTCCTGCACTGACGAGTTGTACGCCAAATATTTTCTTGCTCTGTCTTGATACAATGCTCAAGGGAGCAACTGTTGAAGTCCACTTCGCATTTGTGCACCTTCATCAAGATGAACAAGTGCCACATGTATACAAAGCTGTCATGCGAGCTCGAAGACCTATGATGCCCGGATTCCCTCTCCACGAGTCCTTCGCGTATTCATACACTTCCCCCGACTGCTCTCCATGAATGCTTCCGCTCTCCCCTGTTCGAATATCAAATGCGGTCCCATGGTCTTCGTTCATCTACCGTGATCGCACACTTCACTCGGTTGTAATTCATCGTTCTCTTAGTGAGGAAGAACTGTAATGCTTCCCGCTCTCACATGCGCTGCCTCCAATTGCATCGAGTGTAGCGCGTTCGCATAACCGTGATGGAGCCCACTCCAAAGGAAGGACGGAACGCCGTCGGGTTGATAAGTCGACGGTTTGCCTCTCAATGCAGCAACAGCCTCATAGACAAGGGCTGGTCACCGGACTAATCGATAAGCTGGATCGCGCATCGATGGTTTCACACCCCACGGATCGGGAGCTCGTATTTAAGCCGGCACTGGCATGTGCTGGCACAAAGGGTTGTATCCGCCGATATCCCCGATTCGTTATCTCGTCCTTCGCCCATCTCACAGAATGCCCCCCTCTATGTTAACTCTGAATGATGGAACCAAGGCACCTTGGATAGCCTTTGGAACAGGGTCCGCGTTATTCAGAAAGAATGCTGAAAACGGCGTCAAGATCGCCATTCAAAATGGGTTCACGCACCTTGATGGGGCACAGAGGTACGAGAATGAGGACTCGCTTGGCGCTGGTGTCGTTGCGTCAGGAAAGCCACGATCAGAATTGTACATCACAACAAAGCTCTGCCTGGGAGCCTTGGCGGCTGGGGAAACCCCGATGAGTGCACTGAAGAAATCCCTGGAGAAGCTCAAAATGGAATACGTAGACCTGTACTTGATCCACCAACCAGGCTTGTTCAGCGTGAAGCTCACATTGAAGGACGTTTGGAAAGGCATGGAAGAAGCCAAGGCGGCAGGTTTGACCAAGTCTATTGGCGTCTCGAACTTTATGGCAGATCACCTCAAGGAGATTCTTGAAGTGGCCACTATTCTCCCGGCTGTAAACCAGGTAGAGATATACAGTTTCACTCGGAATCGTGGTTCAGTTCTTCGCTGGCGTGGAACAGGTTGAAATACACCCATATGTATGGAAAGCTCTCGGACCCACTCTCGAAATTCACGAAAAATATGGCATCGTGACTTCCTCTTTCGGAGGGTTAGTACCCCTTTCCCGCCTCAAGAGTGCTCCTCTCGACGCAGCCATTGAGCAAATCCGCGCACGCTTAGCGGAAACTCGCGGATCCCCTGTGTCCAACGATCAGGTGCTCCACAAATGGCTGCAGCAGAAACGTATACTTGTTGTAAGGCGAGTCGATTCCGTCTCAATCCTCACCCGCAGCACGTGCTGAGTGATCCTTTGGCAGTGCATCGACCAAAGTCGAACGTATCAAAGGATACCTCGCCACTGAGGCCGTACCCGAGCTCACCCCAGAAGAGACTCGACTTCTTGAGACTACAGGAGAGAGAGAACTTCCTGAGACCATCGATCCTGAGACAGGAAACACAATACAAAAGAGGAGATACTACGTACGTCTTTCTGCAGCGTATAAGCATTTCGTCACTAATCCCCTGTAAAGAAAGGCACCTGGTGGGAAAGCGCAGACGACTGGAACAATTAGTTGATGCATAGCTATCGCTGTCAATCACTTTGGACGGAATGATGCTATTCAAGGATGTATGACTACGCAATTGGCATGCACGATGTCATGCTGGGTTACTTATAAGTATAGGCAGGGAGTACTGTAGCGATGACTCGGAAGAACTTCCGGCGACGGCCCCGGACCGGACCTTCTGAATCAGGCATTCATGGCACAGATCCATACCATGATACAAGGCAGAAGAAACAATGGACGGGGACCGTATTCCAGTTTCCAGCCGACTCGTCCGAGAATTGAAACGCTTTGAAAGTCATGATCTAGAAATCCCAAGAATATGATCAGTGATGCCATCAAACATTCCTTGACGTGCTCCGACATTACCGAGGAGACACCGTACCAGAGGTGTAGAGTCCTCCAATTCGGCCCAGATCATACCTAACTAATAACGCCAGTTCTTTTGAAGGTCCTGCAAGTCCTCGCCAGCGACACATTTGCAATGATAGATGCTGTGTTGTGCCAGTCTAAGTGGCACGTTATGGCCAGCGTCGCTAGACAAGTCCGTAGCGGGAAGACATTGAGAAGCAAGGTAATATTGTTCTTGCATTCTACCTGTATTGAAGTCTGTTAAAAGCACAATGGTCGGTGTGAATGAAATGTAATACTGACCTTGTGACACCTTAGGTGGAGTGCCCTACATAGTCATTGCTACAGTACTCGCTTCCGGTGATTAACCCGGGCACGACATCGTCCATACCACACTCGTAGTCGGATCATGCATCTTTGTATAGCCCCTCCATCCCCCGTCAACCAGAAGCAACTTACGGCGATAACTATACACTGATTAATCGTTCTCATAGATTGCTTCTCGCTCCTTGTGTTTCGTGTCATTCAGGTGGCCAGTTGCCGGGCTTTATAGGGGATCAATGACGAGAGCCTTATACGCAGGAGGACGTACGAAGAATCTCTTGTGTTGTTGCGCTCCTGTAGTCTCAATAAGTTCAATCTCTTCTAGGGTGAGCTCGGGTATGTCCTCAGTGTCGAGGTACTCTCTGATACGTTCGGCTTTCAAGTTGGATGATTTACTGCCAAAGGATCATTCAGCACGCGCCGCAGGTGAGGATTGAGACTGGATCGACTCACGTCATAACAAGTACGCCTTTCTGCTGCAACCATTTGTTGAACACTTGACCGTCGGACACGGGGAATCCCCGAGTGGTCTCCAGGCGTACGCGGATTTGTTCAACGACGGGGTCGAGAGGACCACCCTTGCCACGGACAAGGGGTGACAGCCCTCCGTAGGAGGAAGTCACGATGCCATATTTTTCGTGAATTTCGAGATTGGGTCCGAGAGCTTTCCATATACATGGGTGTGCTTCAACCTGTTCCACGCCAATGAAGAACTGAACCATGACTCCGAGTGAAACTGTATATCTCGACCTGGTTTACAGCCGGGAGAATAGTGGCCACTTCAAGGATGTCCTTGAAGTGATCTACCGTGAAGTTCGAGACACCAATAGACTTGGTCAAACCCGCCGCCTTGGCTTCCTCCATGCCCCTCCAGACTTCCTTGAGCTTACCCACGTGCTGGTTTGCCTGGTGGATCAAGTACAGGTCTACGTATTCCACTCCGAGCCTCTCCAAGGATTTCTCTAGCAACCTGCTTGGAGTTTCCCCGGACGCCAAGAGTCCCAGCCTCGTTGTGATGTACAATTCTGATCGAGGCTTTCCTGAGGCAATGATACCAGCGCCGAGCGAGGTCTCATTCTTGTACATCTGTGCCCCATCAAGGTGCGTGAACCCGTTCTGAATGGCGATAGTGATGGAGTGTGTAGCAATCTCAGGTTTGTCGAGTAACGCGGTCCCGGCTCCAAAGGCTATCCAGGGTGCCCGGGCTCCATCATTCAGAGCTAACGTAGAGATGGGCATTCTGTGGGAATGAGCGAAGGACGAGATAGCGAGTCGGGGATCATGATACCAGCGGACTCGGACACAATCCTGCGTGCCTGCGCCGGCTTAAATACGCGCCATGCGGTTGACTAAGAGAGGAAAGTGTGAAGCCATCGTTCGCGACCAAGCCTTGCGCGATCCAGTTTATCGATCCAAGCACATATGATGGCGATCCGTCCTTCGTTTGTAGTAGTGTTGTGAAGGGCCTGGCTTCGTTGGGCTCAGGCCAAGCAATATCCGTGGTCAAGGGCTCTGACCCGGCCGCGGCTCCGAACAGCATGGCATGAAACCGGGGCTTCTAGTGGTCGAATCGAGAATGTGAAACAATTAGTAGCCTGCATCAGGAGAAACACAAGACCCCGATAATTTTTGGGATTTTCAATCAGCACTTTCTTTATTGTGAACAGTTTACATTGTCATATTTCAATATATTTAGATGATCTATCTTGCAAGACTGTGATAATATTGTATTACAAATGCAAGGTATTATATTTAGCTTACTTATCTTGCGAGGCGGAGATAATATTATATTACAACTACAAGGTATTGTATGATCTGTTACTTCTATATCAGATTTATTATCCTGCCAAAATTACATATTAGATTATATTAGCCATATGGTTTGCCCAATGAATACCATAAATATGTCAGTTTCGATGAAGTCGATTAACATTACCAATTATACTTACAGTACTGTGGACTTGTCTGTCGTGTTTGTGCAAGCTGTTAGTAGCTCAATACAAGCGCACGGTACTCTGCCAGCGCTGCGTGAGCTCGACCAAATAACCATCAATATAAACAACCATCAATATACCCACGGAAAATTTCACTACCTCTCCCAGCGCACGACTTCGGACTCCCACACAAGTCCCACTGCGCTTTTGTTCCCCCGACCACGACGACCCGACCACGACGCCGGCATTGAATTCAAGCTGGCGACACCCCGACGATGCCACCACCACCACCACCACCGCCTCGATGATGACGACGCCGCTGCTGCGATGGCATTGGCAAACCACCACCACCGCCACGATGACGATGACGACGCCGCAATGCCGTGACGGCACCCTGGGCCTGGCACGACAATGCCGCCGCCGCCACGACGACGACGATGACGACCCCGCCGTAATGCCACGATGGCATTGGCAACACCACAGACGACAACGACGCCGCGACGACAACGACGCCGCGACGACAACGACGCCGCGACGACAACGACGCTGCGCCAGCAACCACGGTGACAACGACAACGATGATGATGCCATGACGGCACCCTGGGCCTGGCACGACAGTGTCGCCGCCGCCGCCACGCCCGGTGACCTTCCCGTCCACCCACCCCTTCGCGCCCCCGTCGTGCACCCCGGGTTGTGCCCACCCCTCTGCCCAAAAAAAAACCACCTGGGACTTGCGCCGCCCGCTCGATCTGGGCCACCCACTCCTCGTGCTGTCCCCTCGCCCAGTCATTCCATCTCGCAGAGGCAACAACGACAATGACAATGACACGACGCGTGCAATGACAATGACACGACGCGTGCAATGACAACGCCGACGACGATGCGTCGCAACGCACACCACACCAATGACGGTGACACGACGCGCGCAGCAACGACAACGACAACGACAACGGGACGTTGATGGCACCCGTGCCCGCACCACCAGAGACAATGACGACGATGGCACGATGATGGTACCACTGTGCCCGTGCCACCGGATGCGACGACGACGACAATGGCGAGGTCGACGGCACCACCATGCCCACTGTCCATGCCACCAGAGGCGACGATGAGGACGCGACATGACATGCGCAATGACGACGCTGACGATGTGTTTTACTTAATTACTTATGTGCTTGAAATGGAGTGTTTGGTACCCTGACTGCTGTGTGGCTAAGTGTCTAAGTGTGGTTTAAGCATGAAATAAGTAGATTTAAGCACAAGGATCTACAGAACATTTTCACGGTGTGTAAGTATTGTGTATCTTTGTCAGACGACCTCGGCTTATACAAATTGGCAACCTCTCGAAAGAATATGTTGGTAGGGCAATAAATATATTACTGACAGGTGTTGCCCAAACCTGTCATGGCGGACACACATTTTTCTTAATAGCTTGAAAGCCTACAGTTTTATGGGAATATAATATATTATGCAAGTTTTAGTTATTTAACATCTTTGCAAGGGTTTATATGCTCATATAATACTCTCGTGATTGCCCCGATGCTGTTATGGGCACAAACAGTGGCTCGGAGCACGTGGCTCAGTAAAGAGACGCGTTCAACAATACGACCACTCGTTGGCACCTGCAACCATGTCCTCGAGCTCTGTCTTACTTTCCTCATGCTCTACATACGCCTCTACATCCAAGTCACGCCTACAGTCGTTGTACTCTGATATTTCACGGCAGAAGCACTCAAACCCCACGTCCTACCATGCACACGTCGATTGGTGGCAGCGAACGCTGCAAGAGCTCGTCTCTCGTGGGTGGCAGACGGAAACCACGAGCCCTCAAAAGGGCAAGGACACGGACGCACAAGATACCGAGCCCGAGAGCCAGAGCAACAAGCTCGTGTTTGGCGTGCGTCGGGCCATCGTGGACAGACTTCGGTACGACGGGGTCGGGAAGCCACTCGGAGTAGCCTCCACCATCGTGCGTGCCGTTTCCTTTCCGTCTCTTCCTCCAACTGAAACTGATGGCAACGTACTAGTAAAGGCCGAGCTACAGCGCAATCGTGCGCTCGTCCCGCTGTCGCAGTTCTTGACGGCCCAGCAGTCCGTGTATGATCCTGGCTGGTT
The DNA here is from genome assembly GCA_038093075.1 of Boletus patriciae. Taxonomy (NCBI): domain Eukaryota; kingdom Fungi; phylum Basidiomycota; class Agaricomycetes; order Boletales; family Boletaceae; genus Boletus; species Boletus patriciae. Next base: position 9,982 of record JBBPRK010000606.1, read on the forward strand.
GCCTTACCGGATCGCTTCGTTCCTGGTTGGAAAACCGCTCTGGTGGGCGATGGAGCAGCTGGACATCGTCCGGTCGGAAGACGCGTATAGCGAGGCAGAGATGTGGAAGAGGGTAGAGGGAGAGTATGTTTTGCTCGGGCTGGTCGAGCGGGCTGCCAACGCAGTGGACGCGTCTTCAGGCGGACTGTGTCTTGCGGACAGGCTCTACACGGTAGCGGGCTTTCGAAAGACGTTTGGCTCCAAGGTTCTTCCTGGTGTATCGTTGAGCGAGACGGATACCAGAGTGTTGTTGAGATACCTGGAGAGGGACAGAAGGGTTTTGGTACAAGACAAGGACGTGTGTCTTTTCGGATCTCTGCTGCGTTGCCAGGTATTGACAAAGTTTTGTTAGGTCATCAAATTCGTGACGGATGAGCATGACCGAGAAGTGACTGCTATTGATAGAGGCATTCTCGAGCTGAAGACCGCCGTTGCGAATCTGCAGGATCAGCTTGACCGCTTGCATGACAAGATGGACGAGTGAGGCTTGTTTTTTTCCGTCCAGTGTATTCACTCAACGCACGAATAGGACCACCAAGCGCATTTCGACGGCTCTGCGACAACAGCAAAAGTCCATCGCACTCACGCACCTTCGTTTCAAGAAGAGCTTGGAGGAAGTATTAACTAAGCGACTGGGTGCACTGCAGAATCTGGAAGCAACCTTGATGAGCGTCGAGACGGCCGCGGGTGATATCGAGGTAAACGTGACATCTTATTGGTGACCAGAGGTGTGCTCATCATTCCGCAGATTATGAAAACCTATGAGAAATCTACGGCTACGCTACAGGCAATTCTCAGTCACCCATCCCTCCGTCGCGAGAAGATCGACGAGACTATGGATGCGCTGGCAGCTGCCAATGCCAATGCACGCGAAGTGGACGAAGCGATCAAGATTGGAGGGGACATTGCTGCCGCGGAGGCAGGCGTGGTGGATGATACCGACCTGGAGGACGAGTTGAACGAGCTTGTGAAGGAGGCGGAGAGGGAGAAAGCGGAGGTTGTTGGACGGACTGTTGAGGACAAGTTGTCAGAGGTCAAGGTCCCTACGCAGACGCCTGGAGAAGGACAGGAAACTACCCAGAAGGTCTCTGCGGGGCGCGTTGCGGCGTAGACGCGACATGTCTATATATGGCAGTAGCCGAGGTGACGCAATGCGATATTGGTCGGTTTATCTTGTATCTCGAGAGTGAAGATGGCCCCCATCCGTGTCCGCCATCCAAAGGGCATCGCGACCCTCCAGCTCGATCTCGATGCACTCACCGTCCAAGATCTTCAACAGCAGATATTCACGCTGTCCGAAATCCCCCCTTCACAGCAAGAAAGTGAGCTTTTCGCCGTATCGCTCCTCGCATGCGCCCGATTGACCTTTTTTTCCCAGTCAGATCGGGATATCCTCCACGAACGCTGACCCTCGTGCCAGAGCTGTCGCTCTCGAGTCTGGGTCTCCAAGCCGGAGAGCAGATCATCGTGAATCAGAAGGCGCCCGCCCCCACGAAGACGAGCCCACCCGCTCCAACACCAGCGCCTCGACCGCCGGCGCCCGCACGCCAAACCGCTGCTCCGCGGAGCACCGGCCCAGCCAGCGTACCTACGAGTGCGGGCGTGCTCGTGCACAGAGTACGTCGTCCATCTCCCGCCTCTCACGTGTTGCTGCTAACGTCCTTTGAACCAGGTCGTTCCCGACGATAACTCTTGTCTGTTTTCTTCGATAGCGCTCATCTTTGAACAGGACATCACGAAGGCGCAAAAGATGCGGCAGAGTAAGTGGTCAGATCCGAGACTCTCCGAGACGGGTTGTATATGACGGTCTGCATGGCAGTCGTCGCCGAGGGGATCCGAGGTGATTTGGAGACCTACAACGAAGCAATTCTAGGGTATGCATACCCTCTGGACTGGAATTTGGATCTCATTGAGACACAGGGCTCCGCGTGACAAGTACATCGCAACCATTCTGAAACCCTCCACGTGGGGAGGCGCCATCGAACTCGGTATACTTGCTAAATACTTCAACACCGAGATCGCTTCCATTGACGTCGAGACTGGCCGCATCGACCAATTCTCACCTTCTGCCGGGGGTACCGACAGGTTGGCGTGTTCCTGCAATGACGATGTTGGTGTCGACTGACGAAGTTTGGAAGGTGCATCGTTGTGTATTCCGGTATCCATTATGATGCTGCCACTCTGGCTCCTATGGAGGATGCACCAGACGAATGGCATCAGAGCATTTTCCCCGTCGTGAGCTCTTCTAGCAGAAATCCAGTCTTGAGCTTGACGCAAACACGAAGGAGTCGGCGGGCACGTCCGACCCTATTCTTGAAGCGGCTAAAAAGCTAGCCACGATCTTGCGCGAGAGAAGAGCATTCACGAACACTGCAACATTTGATCTGAAGTGCGAGGTGAGCTGGATTAAATATATACAGTGGTATTACGATTCACGTCACTGCAGCAATGCGGAAAGGGCCTCAGAGGTGAGAAGGATGCGAGAGCACACGCACAAGAGACTGGACACGTACGATTTGGAGAGTATTGAGGTCCCTGCACGAAATCAAGAGAGTTCGTTGGAATCTTCGTTTCCTGTCACTTGTCCACCCTCGATCTCCATGACCACTGGGACATGGTCAGATGCCCCGTATATCTCACTGCGAATTTCGCACATCTTCACTTTCTCCACTATGCGCTCACTCAATACGACTGATGGACCGAACTGGATTAGCGAGCTGGTTCTTTGTACGGAGGAGAATACTTACACATGTCCAATCTCCAACCTATACCTTTCATACGGCAATTGAAGCGATACGAGAAATAAGTGTAATGCGGGACATCTGGATGACGAGCTCTCCAGACATCGACAAACTTTGGGGTGCCCTCAGGAGACTCAGGAGCATCAAGAATGTTCTTAAAAGCGTCCGTTTCATCTTGCGTGTAGCCCGGAGTTTTATTCCAGTTTGCGCGCGGATTTGTGAGATCTTGAAAAGTACTGGGTGAGGGTGAAACAGACACGGATTACCAGCACCTACCTTTCGCGGATGGTGCAACGTTCATATCACCCATCCAAATCACAGGTTTCTTTTTGTCCAGATCACGCATATATGCAGTGAAATGCTCGTTCCACACGTTCTTTTCCTTGAGCGTCTGTGTTTGTATTTCTCGTCAGAAAGTGCCATAGGAGGGACAAGCTGGAGCACCTTGAGGTTTTGACCAGCGTTCGTCACATAGGTACAGACGACATAGCACCCTTCAAATTCGAGCGTCACAAGACGCCCCTTGACCTGATCAGGGTCCGGATGCCCCGGAAGAAGCTTTGTGACTGAGATGGGCTTGATTTTCGAGAGTACCGCAGTGCCCCCTGCAAGGTTGAACAAGGCTGAACACGCGTATCGTGACGAACGGACGCACCATACGTCTTTTTGTCGGAGATGGCCCACGTGCGATATGGAAAACGGGCAGTGATGACGGGATCGACTGGTTCATTGTTCACCTGTGGCGCGTCAAGAACATGAAAAAAAATCAACCATGACGCGCCGCTCGCCTTTGTCTCCGTCAAAACGAGGATATCCGGATCTTCCGCCTCCACATAATACTTGAATCCCTGAAACGCGCGTTCCTTGATGAGTCCACTCGATCGTCAAGAGGTTAAAGGGTACCTTTTTTTGTGCCGCTGCCAGTCCACACACGTTCCACGTGGCCAGACGCAGCGTGCCTGCTGCGCGCGGTGGAAAGACGATGTTGACGGGCAACACTTTGTTGGTGGGTTGTCCGTTTGGTGCAAGTTGGGCATCGTCGGATGTCACGGTGGTCTCTGTTCGCTTCGCCCGCTTTGCGCGTGGTTGTGACTGAGAGGCGCTTTCATCGTCCGACGCGGTGGCGGGGTCGTGGGCTGCAGCGACTTTTCGCTTTGGACGCATCGGAGCGCGGATCATGCTCGAATTGCGTGTTGCGATGGATCGACGTGCTGGGAACATGTTCAAGTTGACTGTGAACAAATTGATAGGGGAAATGTCTTATATGGTGGTTATGGGCGCGTGTGTATTTTACCACGTGGACGTCAAAGCGAACTTGCACAACGATTTCCCCAGTGGTGGACCGTCGAACAAAGCAACCCCGTAGAGTATATGTACCTGGTGTGTCCCCTCTCTCTTCTCCATTCCCCACCTCGTCTAATTGGTTGTCCACCACTGCCATCAACTCTAAAGCTTCGCCTGGCGTCGTCCATTTCATCCTAGCCGGCATTACGATCGTTCCCTACATCGTCGGTTCGTGACTTGGGCGCGCCAATGCTCACTCATCGCGAGTTTTCTGCCTGGATCGCGTGCGAGGACAAGCCTCTCCGCGAATACTTGGTCACAGTCGATGGAAACGCGAACAAAGTTTCGTGCTGGATACCAAGCGAAGCGGGGAAGGTGCGTTGCAGGTCGAGAGCGCCAGAGCAGTGACCTGACCATCACGCGCGATGCCACAGAACTTCTCAGTTCGCTGGAGAGATGAAGGCTCACGGGTACACTCGTGTGCCTTCATTACTCTAGACGGCTTTCAAGTTCCTGGCCGATTTCTAACCGGTTACGGCGAAGCATCGAGGGAAGGTGTCCGGACAGGTGCCAACACCGAACGTCCCTTCGTGTTTGTGGAGCAATCCAACACATGTGAGGTCTATCCTCTTGCCCAAGACCTGATTCAATGTTGCATGCAGCCTCTGGAGGAGTTATCAACACGGACGCTGGGACAATAATACTCAAAATACGAGTCGTTTCCATCGATGGCTCTAGAGCGGCAAACAAGTTACAACAGCTCCCCGAGCCCTCCAGCTCACAGAGCAATATGGCGAGTCACTGCATCGGGTAAGTTGTATCCCTACGATCTAGTGAATTTTATGAATATCATGTCCCACAAGCTATGGAGAAGAGAGGCCTGCCTATGAGCAGTTTCCACAAACATGGCAGGTGAAGCCACATAACGGGTCAGGTAACCGGTCCCACGTCACCTTCGTGTTCCGATACAGATCCCGAGGTATGTCCGAAGCGGGACGGTAGCTGGAGTCTCCTAATTGGTGTTTCAGCGTTCCTACAATCCCAAGGTATCATGCCCGCGGATGTTGCACTACAAGTACCACCGGCAGTTAGACAAGCCTGTGCAATGAACCGTCGAGTGGCCAGTGCTCCTATCCCGGCGGGTAGCGCCATGTTGATGACCCCGAGCCCAACTCCGAGTCCACCGACGAGGAACAACTCGGAACGGATGGTAAGGATGCACCAACTTTTGTTCGTGTACAATTGCTGACCGATGGCAGGGATCTGCATTGCAAAATGCATTCAATCCTGGGAGCGTTCCCACTCGGCCGGTAACCAATGTCCGAATGGTCAGCCTGAACGTTACAGGTCGTCCTCGTCGCTATCCCGGGGAGGGTATTCTCGACTTCAGTACGAACGGTGACCCTAACATGCCAAGGACGTGGCTCGAATAGGGGGATGGATCACGGAGGACGGCATTAGTGACAAGTTCCAAAGTCTATACGAGAGCGAACAAGGGTATGGATGGGATGTGGGGATTTCGACTTTGGGATTTTGTATTGCTGTCGAGTTTGCTTGTTGATCTACTGTCTGTCGGTCAGATACTGCGTTTGCTATGTATTAGTATTATAGTTACCATTACTTACGAACACTGGGCAGGTAGGGGAGTCGTGCCACTGGTAGACGGAGGACAATGAATCAATGATCGTCGATGATCGGTCGCGGCTCAATGTTTGACCTTGTTAGGTTCCGGGGTTGTTGCAACACACGTCCACTTCCGAAAAAGGACGGTGTTGAGCCAATGTCGGAGGCACCCTATATTTTGCACATATGGCCCTCGAAATGGAACCTGCAGTCACTCGACCCGACCTGTCTCGCTGCTGTCATGTATCTCCAGCTGACCATCCCAGGCAAATTCAAAGTAGCACCCTGTACCAACCCGGACAAATCCCCCAACGGCAAGTACCCGTTCCGAGTTGGCCCTATGATAGTCTTGACCCATATGCACAGGTCAACTGCCCTTTTTGACTCATGCACACATTGCAGTTTCTACATTTCCCTCCATAGTTGCCTTTGTGGCATCCCTCGCCAAGTCGTCGGGCGCGTCAGGAGCCATCGGCCTCGACGCGTCTCTGACCGGCTTGCAAAAAGCTGAAAGGGTTGCACTGTACGCACACGTCGAAGCATGCATATCTGACCTCGTCGTGAGTCACTATCGTTTCGCCAACGTCTCGTTACCCATCGGTTGAACGGGCAGTCACACGTGTTCTACGGGATCGACACCAATTTCTGGGGGTTGACCAACCCAGCACTTGCAAGTGAGATGTCTGTCCCGCAAAAATACTACGTGGCAGGTCGGATAAGAGAGGCGTACAAGCCTCGTCTGGAGGCCGCAGGGCTTTGGGGTTTGCCTGCCCCCGAGGAGGAGCAGAAGGGCCAATCTGAGACGGACAAGAAGAAGAAGCGAGACTACAGGGTTACGTTTTCGCGTGCTTTCGAGAGGAAGAAGGTAGGAGGTCAGTGGGTTCGGCGACAGTCCACTGATCGTTTGTCAAGATTATGGATAAAGCAAAGACAGCACTTGGGGTGCATGCAAGCTACTTGGACGGAAAACAGTTCTTTTTCGGGGATCGGCAAGTAATTATCCTCTGCCCATACAGTTCCTAATAGTGATGCTTGCTCGTAGTCCAACGAGTCTCGATGTCTATCTTGCTGCACACATTCTTCTTTTGGCCGATCCTCCATTCCCCGACGCCGTCCTTCAGATACAACTGACCGAGGCTTATCCGGGGCTGATTGAACATGCCCGACGCATACAGGATGAAGTGGCACGAGCACCACCTTTTGAACGTTTTACGGAGTCAGGAACCTTGCTGAGCTCCCTCGTTCCCCGTTTATTCAGTGGTAGTGGCGCCCAGACTCAGGTTGACCCTGCAGATATCCAATACAGAAGGAGATCTTTGGTTTTCATAATAGGAGCGTTAGCGATGACCGCGACCTATATTTACACGCACTTCAAGTTCGTCTTTTCAGCGGACGGCCCTGCTGAAGACTCGGAAACCGACGGTGAGGGTGGTGAAGACGGAGGAGGCGACAGCGAGGACGGGGCAGAAGAGGTCGCTAGTGAATCTGGGGCATTCACCGACGAGGACGAGGATCAGTAGTACCATCTAGTCTGATCTAATTTGCTTGACGTCCTGCGTGTGACACATGTCACGCTCTACGGATAAGTGCATCACGGCGCTGAACGACGATGGTAGACGACGACCTCATCATCGTAGACGACGGCGAGGAGCACCGTGCCGGTCCCTCGTCGGCTGTGAATGGCGTAAACCATCCACCGCCACCAACACACGCTACACGCACACGCCCGCTCCGAGCAGCCGCAGAACAAGCCATGGCCACCACCCTCCGTCTCCGTGGGTCGCCCGAGGCACCCGAACGCGCGACGCGTTCCACTGCAAAACTCGGAAAACCTCAACCCAAACTCAAACTCAAGCTGAGCGAACGTGCGGCGGCGCAAGCCCCGGGCATGTCCTTCTTGGGACCCTATGACCGCGAACTCGACTCGGACGACGAGGACCTGACGTTCGAGGAGCAGTTCATCATCCGGATGCCGCCAGGGGAGGAGTGCGAGCGGTTGCGCAAGATGATTCAGTCGAGGGAGATTGGCAACGACGTGTGGTTCAAATTCAAAGGTGCGTCCGAGGGGTCAAGGCGTTCGTCTGCGTCTTCGAGGCCAACGAGACGGTAGACTCGCGACGGGGCATCTTTCACATCGGTAACTCGCTGTACTCGTTCAAGTTGGTCGATCTGCCTTGCATCATCGAGGCGCAAAAGACCCTCGACAATAAGCAAATGTTCAAAGTGGCAGATATATGTCAGGTGTGTGTTTCCCGACCGTGCGCGCCGCGTGTGACGTGGTTCTAGGAGGTATGAATACAGATGTTGGTCGTTGGTGATCGCATACAAAACGAAGAGGCGGTCACGGCGAACAGGAACGTCAGTGTTGACGAATTCATCTGGCCGCACGGTATTACCCCTCCCTTGCACCACGTACGCAAGCGACGATTCCGAAAACGCGTGAACAAGCGGGTTCGTGTGACGCATGGCTACTCTCGCTTTGCTTTACTCATGATGCGCACTACAGATGATAGAGAGCGTCGAGGAAGAAGTGGAACGGCTGCTGGCCGCAGACGGTATCGCATCAGAAGTCAAGTATGGTGGGTTCAAACGACTCGTCACTTTCTGCAGACTGACTGTCTCGCGTTGCAGATGTCCTCGAGAATGTCAACCCGGATCTTTCAGATTCTGAATTCATCGAGCGTGAAGAACCCCCCGAAGCACCTACGCCTGGTCCTCAAGGCTCAGAGGCAGGCGATGTAGCTACAGGACTCGACGCGGCGGATGAAGACGTTGAAGAGGGCGACGGAGAAGAAGCCGAACCGGAGGGTGATATTGACGAAGAACTCGCCGCGGAACTTGACCTCGCATTGGGTGATGAAGAGGAAGGAGGTGAAGGGGAGGATGACGAGGATGAAGACGACGACGACGACGATGAGAGCGATGAAGACGAAGACGATGAAGACGCTCAAGAGAGGAAACTGTTGAATGAGGAGATCAGAGACTTGGAGGCTGCTGTGGCGAAGAAGGAGCACGAAGTCGCCATCTCTGCAAACCCGCTCATCAAGGTAACTTGCCTCCACTCATATTTGTGTGTGCAGCAGGCATTGAGATATTTGTTCCTTTCAGAAACGGTTCGAGGATGCATTCAAGAAACTCTCGGCTGATCTAGAGATGAAACGCGCGCAAAGAGATGAGATGAAAGAGAGGCAACGGCGAAAGAAAGAGGGCATTGTCGCTGAAGACCCTGACACAGATGCTGAAGTCGGCCCGCATGATGAGGTGGAAGCGGGGGCAAACGCTGCCCAGGGGGATGACGACCTGTTTGGAGCCGATGATCAAAACGCCATGGACATTGGTTGAGTCCTTGTAATTTACATGGCTAGTTTGGTCGACTGTACGATGCTGCTTTCTGCAACAGTGCCTCCAGCTCTTGGGTAATTGTATTGAAATCAAGCTCGAATACGAATCTACCCTAGGACGAACAACGCATCTGCTCAAGATTGAGACAATTCAACGAGACCTGCCTGCATCACGAGTGGGGCATATACAATGCAAACAAACGGCGCGAACCATACGCCTAACACTTCCCAATTCCACACTGCTGTCTCGACTTCTTGTGGTAGGAGAAGCCAACCCCAGGCAAGCAGCCAGTAGGCCGCGTAGACTGCCAACCGGGAAAGCTTGCTGAACAGTGAGGGCGACGTTCGGGAGGGCCGGGATGAGACACGACTACAGATGAGCGGAATGCCGAGGGTGACAGCGAGCGTTGCGGCGAGAGAAAAGTTGAGGAGAGAGGTTATCGAAATGACTGTCGATGCCAAACAGAGGTTGAAAGATTGTAGGAGCATCGAGAACGGTGCTGTTTCAAGTGGCTGGGACGGTATAAATGCAAGCAGGGCCTTGGGAACAAGGCTGAACACTAGGATGAGGATCCACGAAGAGATCTGAAGGGGCCAGTACGGCGATGAGCGAGGTACGAGAATGCAAAGAACGAACGTACGGCTTGGTTCTGGAGAAACCATGAAGTACTGATCGTGGCGAATGCCAGAAGGCCGATGGTATGCGTCGCGAGGATGGTGACAATCGCAGGTAACACGGGCCTTCGTCTCGATCGCCATGCTGGTTGAACCGCCGAAACGGACGTGGTCGCAGCATTCGCGACTTTGCCATCATCTTCCTTGTCCTGCGGCTGCAACTCACTAGGAGACTCTTGCACCCAGCCTGCCTCCACCCACTGCCCGAGCCCCCAAAATATCATCGCAACCCCGACCAGCACGGCACTGGGGAGGAACATCCCAATCTTCATGAAGGTCCCCGGAGTTGTGAGTATGTAGAAAAAGAAGGAAGCGTGGAGGCGCTCGAGGAGGTTGTTCGATGTACGGAGAGTAG